>JANHGD010010283.1:337889-349917 GCA_027560375.1 Imantodes cenchoa
TTTAGCCTCCAGTCCCCTAATCATCTTGGTTGCTCTTCTCTGCACTCTTTCTAGAGTCTCGACATCCTTTTTACATCATTTTATACCATAAGATCCCAGAAGTTTATGATTCATAAGTTAACAAAGATGATGTTGTCATTTGCCCAATGAGGAATGGGATACTGTATTACTCACCTACAAACACCAATGTTTGATGCCAGTTCTCAGTTCTGCATTATATCAGAGAGAAGTCGTAGGATGAAAGCAGTGACTTCAAAAAGAAAAAAGAACCCCAGCATTTCCATCTAATCCAGTTTTTCTCAACCTCAGCAACATTAAGATAAAAGGGACTTCAACTTGGAGAATTCTGTGAATTGAAATCCACACATCTAATGCTGCTGAGGTTGAGAAACATTGGCTTTCCTATCTGTTTGTCAGGATGGTAACTTCATATTTTTCCAATAGCCATGAAAGAAAATGAATCATGACAATCTTAATTAAATTCTGCATTTGTAACTTGTATGAGCTTGTATGAAATAAACCCCACAGAACCTAACAGCAATAACCACACAGAAGACACAATTTAGTGTGCTGCTTTCCAATTCTTTTTTCCTAAATCTTTTCACAATCTGAATCACCATTATGTATATATTTGAGTATACAAATTATGATTTGTCCCAAGTGTACTATTTTAATCACTTTATAACTAAGAGCCATACTGATTCAGTTCTAGTTTAAGCATTATTTTTGGTATTAAAGTTACAGGAAGTGGTAAAAAATCTGAACAGCTATTGAACTTAAATTACTCACAGCTTTGGAATTAAATATGAATAAAGCCAAATGAAAATTTAATACTTGAACTGCTCTATCAGCTCTATCCACTAGGAAGAAAATTACTTAGAACAATGAAAAGGGATATACTTTGGGGGTATACGTGCTTCAAAAAAATCTGGAAGTTGCTTCAGATCTTGCATCAGCTTTTCATTAAAGCAGGCATGACTTTTTTCCATCTGAGACTGAAAGAGATTGTTGATTTAAGAGTCTCAGTAAATGAGACACTTTACACTGCATTACAGATTTAATTTATCCTTTCTGAAGCTTACCCAGAAGCTCAAAAGAGATGTAACTTTAATTATAAATGCTATAATTTTCTTATTATTTAATTCTATCCATCCATCCATCCATCTAATCTCCCATTCCCTTTCTGCAGTTGAAGTTCTATAGTTCTACATTTAGGAACTATGACTGTAAATGCTTGTTGTTGTTAGTTGTGAAGTTGTGTCCGACCCATCGCGGCCCCATGGACAATGTTCGTCCAGGCCTTCCTGTCCTCTACCATCCCCATGAGTCCATTTAAGCTCATACCTACTGCTTCAGTGACTCCATCCAACCACCTCATTATCTGTCATCCCTTTCTTCTTTTGCCCTTAGTCTTTCCCAACATTAGGCTTTAAATACTTAGTCAAGGTTTATGTTTTCTTCTGAAAAACTCAGATCAAATTATCTAATCAGCAAAATCTGTCAAGAGGATGACATAGTTTATAAAGAGATTACAACTAAATAAATTCTATTCAATGCACAATGATCCTGAATGTCTCATTTTAAACCCTCAATTTGTTATTTCTGCAATCTATATATCATAAGTTATGAAACTTTCATTATTGTTATAAAAAATTTCTAGACATTTTGAAGCCATGGTGAAAAAAACTGTAGGTTGAGGTAAGGAGTTAATCAAAATTTTGGGGAAATTTCAAATGTATCCAATATTTATCTGTCTTATAGCTCTAAGTTTATTTTTGCTCTTTTATGAACATTCTATGTTTTCTTTGTTTATGCATCAATGTTTTAGGTTGCCCAACTCCAGAATGACTCTTGGTAGCTTCTCAATTAAAAAGAAATGTCTCATATTGGGAAAGAGAGTTGTCCAAAGGAAATAAATAAAAAAGAATGCTCCATCCATCCCTCAACTTCAAAGGGCTTTATCTTTCAGTGACCCAAGGCTTGGAGGAAGAGTCAGATTATTAAATCTTGTTTAAAGAGGAATATGGTGGAGTTATAAATAACCAGGAGATGCTGTTCCAAGGTGTATTCCCAGAAGAGGAGTGCTTCCCACGTTAAGTTAGATGACATTGTTGAGACAAGCCTTCTCTGTTAATCAAACAGGATGGATAACTAGAACTTCTAAAACTTTAAAGATAATAATCAGACTGTTCAATTGCACCTGGAAGCTTACTGGCAACCATTGCAGCTACCACAGCAGGCCTGATACATGGGTACAGTAGGGTGTGCCCATCATTCTTCATGCATTTGAATTTTTGATCAAGTGCACATTCTGATTGATTCTCAAGGGAGGATCATGTACAGCATATTTCAATATTATACCTACTAAAGTAACCAAGATGTATCTGACTATACAAAGAGTCTCCAAGTCCAAGAATGGATACAACTGGCACACAAGTCTGCAAGCTGCCATTTGCTTTCAAACAGGTATGAGAATCCAGGAAAATCCCAGACTTCACAGAGTCCCAGTACAACCCCATTCAAAACCAGAAGTAAAACCTGCAAGAACCACATATTTACAATAACCCACGGCCACTTTGCCTTGCTTGAATCCTTCACCCCCATCAAAACTAACTTGGTTCATTCATACAATTATCAGATTTGGAATATTTGTACAATGTAAATACAATTTAGTTAGATATCTACAATGGAAGCTGTGAACTTCGGTCAGGAGTTCTATTAGATAAGCAACAATACACAAACACATATGCAAATAATATACCAAATTATTCCTCCTTTGGTACAAATGGCCATGCTGCTTAGCAACAGCCATGCATGTTGATCTAACATCTAGAATCAGACAGTACAGGACAACTTGTCCTCTGGTGTGCTGGTCCTAGTGCTCTGACATACTATATAAATGTCATCTTATATCAGTGGTGGGATTAAAAAAAGAATACTACCGGTTCCGTGGCCATGGCTTGGTGGGCGTGATGTGGCCTGGTGGGCATAGCAGGGGAAGGATACTGTAAAATCTCCATTTTCACCCCACTCCAGGGGAAGGATACTTCAAAATCCCAATTTCTTCCAATTCAGCTAGGCAGAGAATAGATGGGGGCGGGGCCAGTCAGAGGTGGAATTTACCGGTTCTCCGAGCTACTCAAAATTTCCACCACCAGGTCTCCAGAACTGATCAGAACCTGCTGAATCCCACCTCTGTTCCCATTACATCTTATTGCAAACTAATAAAAACTTCGGAGAACTAAGGAACAGTTAAAAAACTATCTTGTCTTACCTGCATCCATTTCTCCAAAATAAAATATTTCACTGGAAGTTTTTATTCTTTCCAAAAGTTTTCAAATGGGAAAACAAAAAAGGCTGAGGGGTTTTTTCCTGAGCCATTACATAACTAATTCTGCAATGTTATTCAGTATGCTCTTCCGAGAAACATCAGTGCTGGGATGCTGATCACCAGCAATTATTTGGACATCATTAAATCAGAACTTCATGCATTCCTTTTAACTTCATTGTTGCTTAGGCCATAATAAAATGCTTAGTGTTTGAGATTTCACAATATATTTGTAGCTTTGACTGCAACAGGAAATCATGTCTATTATCTCATCAGGTTAGATCATATAATTTATTAAAGTGTACACTACGTAAACAGTGGTTTATATCTTCTAAAATATTCCCTCTCGGGTCAAATATATTATATTGTTATAGTATAACAATAATATTAAAACACCAAACATACATGATCTTGCTGAAATCTTTAAAATACATCAGACTAAAGATATATTTTAGACATAAGAATATGATACACTTCTGAAGGTCCAAACCTGAAATAACTTTATTCCAGTTTGTTTATACAAAATTAACTTTGAAGAATGTTTCGCAGTAAAATTGGTCAATTGATTCTTTAATTATCTAATTAAAGATAATTATTAACCATATCACCCAACAAAGTATTATCTATTAAAGACTGGTTGAGAAAGTTACTATTTGCAGAAGTTATCCTATATTTAAATAGATTTCATAGAAACATTCATTCTTTATTAAACTTATATGGCATGAGGCTTTCTCATACTTTCAAAGAAGCAAATTTTCAGTTACTCTAAAGCAATTATTTTGTTGGTCCAAAATTCAATTATCTTCTATTTAATAGATTTGAAATAGCAGTAACAAAGTTAAGCTTATATTTTGCCAAATATACATTTTAATTATTGTGATCATTCTTCATATTGCAAAAATGAAAAAGAACTGCTGTCAGCAATTAAATACTGGTACAGTATATGTGTTTTGTAATCCTAACCCTAAGAGCAGCTATAGAGTCACCCATAAAAAAAAATCCATTAAAGGCTGTATTGCAGGATATCAGTGTGCAACTTCGTCAATTATTTATCCCTTTACATAAAAGTATGTTCATATGAGAGGAAATAAACTGCTTTCTTTCTAAACTCAGTTTGCTAAATGTACATCAATTCCCGTCTGATACTCACGAAATGCAATTGACTTCACCAGATGCTTAATGTGGATCCTAATACACCTGGCGGACACCAGGTTGAAGAAGCCAGCACAAAATGCAGCTGTGATTTTCCATCTTACCAGCCCATCAAGGTGGTTGTGGTTTCTTTCCCCAACTTTCCCTGTACACCACTCATTCAAGCCATTTGTTATACTAGCCAACTTGAATAAAACACCTTGATTTAAGCGGAATTCCAGTGACCAAGTTTATCTAGGTGAGAGATGGGGGTTGATGCCAAGCTAGCCAGTAAGCAAGCAAGCAGATGAACAAATGAACGCAAAGAAAGCAGCCACAACAGCAGAAGCAGACAAACCTACAAATGGAGAAAAAAATGCTGCATTTATTAACCCTTTTCCAAAGCCTCCCCAAGCTTTCTTCGCAAAGCCAGAGATGCAAAGTAAAGATTAGCCTGTCAACATGCAGGGGAAGCAAACGACCCCAGATACACATTCGCTGCATATTTCTTTTTATTTATTTATTAGTGCTTATATGCCGCCCAACTCCGCAGGGACCGTTGGACGGCTTACAACATGAGAAAGCAATAACAATAAAAGAAGCAATATAAAAATAGTACAATAGTTCATAAATAAATATGTAAATAGAGGCATATAGAAGTGTGTGGGAGATAAACTCCCGCCCCAGAGATTCATTCAGACGGTCTCCCCATTGATTGCTTTCACCCAAACACGCACATATATCCCTCAAGGAACAGAAGTGGGAGAATTGCCTCAACAGCCGGCCAGGGCAGCCCCGCAGCCGCAACAGGGGCGCGTCGGGTGGGTAAACCGACAAGTGCGCAGCGGTGGCGCATCGCCTCACTGAGGTGCCCAGGCGCCTCCCCTTCCTCCCCAGATTCCCCACGCTGCGGAACCCGAGGCATACCTAGCACCACACAGACCAGGTCCAGCACCACATAAGGGAGCCGCGTCTTGTCAAACATCTCTGGGTTGAGCTGGTGGCGTCGCCGCCCTCAAGCGAAAGACTCGGTGGGGACCAGAGCGGCGAGCAGGAGAAACGGGCTAGGAGCCCCAGCTCAGCCGCCTCCAGTCACAGGCTCCAGCCTAGGCGGGCAAAGGGGGAAAAAAAAACAAAAAACAGGGTAGCCCGAGCGCGCAGCTTCTCCACCCGATGGCGCCGCCTGACACCCGAAGCGCCGCCACTAATGCGGCTTGCGCGAGGATGGGCCGCGCTTTTAAGGAGGGGGAGGGCCCGAAACTAGGAACGAAGGAGGGCGGGGCAAGGAGCAAACTCCGCCCCCTTTGGCGCGCACCCGCCGCGTGCCCAGAAACCCAACCTCCTCTCGCCGCCGAATTGTGGAACTGAGGTGGGGGCCCCCCAGGTACGTCATAACTATTTGCTCCGCCCCCTTCCTGTTTTCTGACCCTCGAAGGCCAATCGGTTTCTCCCGTTGGCTTCGGCGAAATTCCAAGCACGGAGTGGATCCAGGCCGCGCCCCTCCTCCGGCCGGACTGGGTCGCCTTCATTCATTCGCTCCTACGAACGGCGGGCGGTTGGTTTTTATTTCTTTTATGGTTTGTTGTTTTTGCTCTGCTTGCTGGAAGTGGTCACGAGAAGACACTGATTCTCAATCTCTCCTTCTGCGTTTTTAGCTTGTGTTTTCTTAATTACCTTGCTAGATCCGTTTAAACTTGAAACGGCGACCGGGGTTTTCCACGTGGAGGGGGAAACGGAGTAGATACAGGGGTCCCCAAACTGGGCAACTTTAAGATTTGTGGACTTCAACTCCCAGAATTCTCCAGCCAGCTATGCTAATCTTAAAGTTGCCAAGTTTGAAGACTTCTGGAGTAGAAAGTTATTATTATTATCAGATGCGTTCACGAAATATTAGGCACTCTTGCACACAGGTCACCAACCAGTGGTCTGTGGACCACTGGTGGTTCGGGAGAAAATTTTGGTGGTCTGTGGAGAAATCTTGGCCCATGGGAGGGAGAGGAAGGAAGGACCACAATTGAGCCCAAAATTTTGGTTGCTAAGCAAGAGCGTTGTTAAGTGAGTTTCACCACTTTTTACAAGTTGGTAACGCCCACCTGGTCACCTGACTACCAAGCCGTGCCCATCTGAAGCCACGCCCACCTGACCTCCAAGCCATGCCCACAGAACCAGTAGGGAAAATTTTTAGATTTCACCACTGGACTGTAGGCTTTAAAATTATGAATCAGGGTCCGTGGGATTTAAAATTATGAATTTGGTGGTCCGCAGGATTTAAAATTATGACCTGGATGGTCCCTGAGGTCCAAACTTACTTAAACAAGTCTAGGCAGATGTTTTTTGTAATAAGTTTTTATTTTATTTTATAGTATATAAAAATGCCAACTTCGATTGAACAGTGTGTTGCCTGAGTACAACTCATTTTAGAAAGCAGTATTCAAAATGTTTACATCAATATTCACATTTATATGAATATATAGTAATACCAATAATAGTCATACTATTGTTTAACCAATTTTAATACATCTTCCTTGTATCACTGATCCTTTCATATATTTCCCTGTTTCTAACTCCTGTTTTTGTCAGCTAGCCATTGATAAATCGCAAGTCAAAAAATATTCCGTTTCTTTCTTGAGTCTAGACAGATTCTTAAAAGATCTGGGAAGCTGGGTTAGTCTGTTGCAAAACAAAAACAAAGACTGGGTATTTCAAAATAATTACTATCCTTGTTTGCTCAGAAGTTAATCTTACTGTGCTTTGTGGGTTTCCCAGGTAAATGAAACTAGAATTGGTTTCTAACAGTGATGGTGTCAAAACGAATAAATAAATAAGCTCTCCAGCTATGATGTATTCCCATTGGCTTGAGCCAGCAGAGCCAAAGCACTTTTGGATTTGAATTGTAAGTGTTGGAAGAAAAATCCAGTCTGGTTCCAAACTGGGAGAAAAAATGCTGAAAATAAAATGGAGGCTGGCTACAAGGAAAGGTCGTCTCTGTTTATTTGTTTTCCAGAAACTTCAGTGACAGCAGCATGTTTCTGGGGTGACTGACAAAATGGCTGAGTGAGTGGATAGATTTTTATAGGGTTCTGGGGTTTGGTGATTGAGATGCTCCAAGGGGTTGTGCAATGTAATGAGCCTTGTGTCTTTTACTATTTCAGTGGTGGTGGTTTAATCCTATTGTGTCCTAAAAGTCATGTTCTGTCCTTAGAATTTGGGTGGGGGAATGTAAATTGTTAATCCCATCAGCTCCAGCCAAGGGAAACTGGGCTAAAGATGTTTTGTTTATTAATAGGCTGGCCTGGGTTTCTTAATGGGCACAAAATATCTATCTATAAAGACTTTTGGTTTTGTTCTTCAGACACATTAAATAACTCACATTATTATAATTTCTATCTCAGTACTTTTAACTACCCTACCAAACCGATACTCCAAGACCTTGAACAACTCAAAAATATTTAGAACAACAGCAACATTTGGCACAGAACCCTCAAAAATACTGCAATCTATCCAATATCTTGAAGAAATAAAGAATGAAGAGCAAATAAATAATTCAGCTTTAATTGGGTGCAGAGTTACCAAAGTCATCTTGCAAAATAATACTTCAAAGATTTGGAAAAGCTGTATTAAAAGGTGAATGCAATGTGAATTAAGTATTCCTTTTAAAATGTTTTTATCTCTGTCTTTTATTGTCTAGAATAGATCTCTGAAGAATCATGGAACTGGTTGGAGAATGCGATTCACCCATCTATAATATAGCTTAATTTTATACAATAGAAAGTTGCATTACAGCTCTGTAGGAAACTCTTTCACATGGTTGGTTGGATCTGAAGAAATATATTTTGAACAATATCAAAAGATGGATGTTGTTGGTTTTTTTGCATAACTCGTGATGAATGGAATGTGATTATATAACCTCATCACGACAGATGAAAAATTATCTTGACAGACCTATACTATTTTTAAAGAACTTTATTTTGAAATATTTGATGATTTTTTTAAAAAAAAAACCTGCCATGTATTATTCATTATTATCATTAAATATTTCACTAATTATTTGAAATTTCTATACTTTACTAATTGAAACAGAAGTTGTAGAAAAGAACTAACAGATTAACTTGACTAGCAATAAGGCACTTAGTTTGTTACATACTTACTATGACTCACAATTCACTGAAGACTTGCAATCTTGTGCTGGTTCCACAGAACTCCACGGCAGAGTTTCTCTGCATCTCTTAATATGCTTCATGGCTTGCCTGCCAGTGAGTTCTGCCCTAACAAACATATGAAAAAATATACAGCTTATTTTAGATACGTCTCTTTGCTTAATGGGTTGTTTAATTTTTGATAGATTATATAAAACAAACAAACTTAAGCCAGCAGTGGAGAAACCAGCCAACACAAAGGATCAGACATATTTTGAAGAAACAGTGAAACATGAAAAATAGGTCATCAGGATTGGCCTATTAATCTAGTTAAAAGAGACTAAGCACTTGGGATTTTAATTGCAAGTGAGCAACTAAGCTGTGGTACAAAGGAAGATTAAATTGGAAAGCCCAAATTGAAGAACCCATGACAAATCAAAAGCTTACCAAGTGTCACCTTATAATCTGCTAAATCTAAAAAAGAAAAGCGAATAAGTTCATCTGGAAAAAGCTTTAAATCAATATATAGTACAAGTGTGTCAGACCTGTAATGTGAAAATATATTTCTGATAACTGTCTTCTTGAACAGAATTCCCCAACATTTCTGGCTTTGTGTACCAGTGGGGGTGGGGGGAGAAGATGGTTCCACGTGAGTGGTTAGCATGCAGGCGCATCTGCCGCTCACACTAATGGAGCACTCACGTCTTGCCCGCT
The DNA here is from genome assembly GCA_027560375.1 of Imantodes cenchoa. NCBI lineage: Eukaryota > Metazoa > Chordata > Lepidosauria > Squamata > Dipsadidae > Imantodes > Imantodes cenchoa. The sequence continues at coordinate 347,199 of JANHGD010010283.1, forward strand.
GCTTGTACAAGTGAGGATCCACACATGGATGCACTCGCCAGTCATTTCCACGGCCTGGTTACAATCCCCTCACAGCCCACTAGTGGGACACGGCCCAGAGGTTGGGGACTGCTGTTTCAATTATTTGCTTCATTAGTTCAGTCACAATCTGGAATAACACAATTAGAAATAGTAGTAGCTTTATTATATACTTACAGCTATGAGCACAATAGATATAGAATAAAGCAACTGTTAAAACAATAATACATTGCAGTTATTTATAACGTAATATAAAGTCCAAACTTAAGATACCATTCTAAACCATTGTATTACAGTACATTTAGAGATAAATTGAGTTGCTGATTACATTTACTAGGTGATAAAAACATAACTGTCTATACTGGCTTAAAAGGAGATAAGTAAAATTAACTTACACGGTTTGAGATGATAACAAGACATAAGTGGGATCAAGTAATTTTTTTCCCCTCTAATGGTGATAGAACATGTAAAAATGATAGCTTTTTAAAAATTAAAACTATTTTAGAGTTTATAGCACATCTTTCCCAGTGCTATAAAGATGAAAGGATTTCATCTTTCCATGAACTAATATTAACTGGATTGGTTACAGGATAATGGGTTACAGGAATAACTGGCCTTTTGCAGCATTAAATCAAGTTTTCTAATTAATTTTTCACAAGCCAAAACTGAGCTTAAGAGTATTGAGTTTGACAGTGTTGTGTGCTCTTAAAGAATCTCTGCTCCTGGTGACCGACTTAGATTGGATCCTGCAATATTATCTGGGACACGTATATCTGCCTTCATTTGCTCTTTAGAGACCAAAATTTGAACAGTATTATTTTATTCCAGTAACAACAAACTTGTGGCGGTAGTTGGGCTGACAGAAAGTGACTGTCTCTGTCATAGAAAGCCACTTTCTATGGCTGAGAATCTCAGAGGATTTGAATCTGTAACTATATTTCTTAAAACCTGGCAATCATCTGCAATTACTGCAGTACAAATGGACATCAAAAAGCAATACAATGCGATGCATATCCCAGTGGACCCCTTTTTTTTCCTGCATTTCATCTCGTTTACGTTGCCAAGGGTTACTGTTCCTAACATTAAATCCTGATGTAGACATCACTTCCATGCAGTAGATTTAATCTTGTGTAAAGGATACAGCCAAGTCGAATGTATATTTACTTAGAACTAAACTTTAGTGTGTTTAATCATGTTCCTCGAAGGAGTACAGCTGGGCTCTGCCTGCTACTTTGCCATAAATGATGTATGGGGAAAAAAATGTCAGGACTTGCTGTGGATTTTCATGATGTGTTTACCGTACTAGGTATTAAGATGTATTCTAAATTTATTATATCTAAAGGCACTGGAAAAGGTTATTTCCACTTTTTCTTGAAAATCAAGATTAATCTCTCTGTGTAAAATACAAGAAATGTTTCCAAAATAATCATTAATTTAACTATCCTTAGCCACAAAAATGATGACAACACAAAATGCCATCAAGCTACAAAACAGAAAGTTACTAGAGATTAATTAGCTTCAATGCTTAGGCACGACTCGGTCCAGAGCCCCCGCGGCCGCCTCATCCCAGGCGGCCACTAGGTCTCCGGCCGAGGCGTGTGTCAGAGCCTCTGGGATTGGCCCAAGCTCCGTCTGGAACCTCTCAGGTTCCATCAGGCGCCTGGGGCGGTACCATCTCGTTGGTCCCGCCTCCCTGCGGCAGGGTGTAGCGGTTCGGAAGTCCAGGCGAAGGAGAGAGTGATCTGACCATGACAAGGGTTCAATGACTATATCCCCTATTTCCAGATCTCTCAACCATTGTCCAGAGACAAAAATTAGGTCCAGCGTGTTTCCCCCCGTGTGTGTGGAGCCACCAATTAATATTAGCTTGCAAACAATATTATTTAGCTGATACTGATTTTGAAGTCTTTGGTAAAAGCCCAAATAAATACAGATTTATGGGGAAATATTATTACCAAGAAAAAAAAAGTGTAATAGAGTTAAGCTTAGTCATGTACAGTTAGGAGAACCTTTGAAATCTATTGCTAATTTATTCCACTGTTTTAAAGGGGCCTAACCACAGTAAATTTAGATTCAATAAATCTACTGAAACCTAAGTAAGCTGGAAGAAAAAAAATAGACTCCATATACTTATCTAAATTAAAAATTATGATTTAGCTGCAAAGAAAATGATTTTGCCCCAGGAAAATCTCTGAGAAGATCGGACAAACCAAATATTCAAACTTTTCAACGATGTTCAGCCCAGTCTACTAAGAGAATTTTCCTTTTGACCATATATGTTGTTTCCCTTCTGTTTAATGTTCTTATCATTATTTCAAAATGTGATGAATCTGAAATGCTTGAGGACTAGAAGACCTCCAAGGTCCTTTCCAACTCTGTTGTTGTATTATTGTATTGTTGTAATAACAATAACAGAGTTGGGAGGGGCCTTGGAGGTCTTCTAGTCCAACTCCCTGCTTGGGCAGGAGACCCTATACTACTTCAGACAAATGTTTATCCAACATCTTCTTAAAAACTTCCAGTGTTGGAGCACCCACAACTTCTGGAGACAAACTGTTCCACTGATCAATTGTTCTAACTGTCAGGAAATTTCTCCTTAGTTCTAAGTTGCTTCTCTCCTTGACTAGTTTCCACCCATTGCTTCTTGTTCTACCCTCAGGTGCTTTGGAGAATAGTTTGACTCCCTCTTCTTTGTGGCAAC
>JANHGD010010283.1:392130-406620 GCA_027560375.1 Imantodes cenchoa
TCCCCCTTAGAACTGGGACATTTCTGCTGATTCCTTCCAATAATGCCTTTTGCTAAACGCTGGGCTGGCCACTCCCATCCGGTGATATGACCGGCAAGCCATGCCCACAAAATAAGCCACGCCTACAGAGTGGTAGTAAAAAAATTAGGAACCCGCCCCTGAACTGCAGTGATTCATTGCACTTAACAACTGTGGCAAGAAAAATTGTAAAAGGGGACAAAACTCATTTAACAACAGAAATGTTGGGATCAACTGTTAGTACCGGTACTTTTTCTTTTGTCTGACACAGAAATTGGTCTGTTCATATTAGCCAACTTTACGTTTAAAGGATTTTCTCTGCCTTGAAATCGGCTTCTCAGACATTGCTACTAATGAAATATGACATTATTTATGAAGTCACCTCTAGTAATTTTAGGCAGAGAAATATGCAGATACTCATAAATCTACCTGATGTATAATCCAATTTTGGACAAACACAATCAGACATTACATCTTTCTTTCCGATATACAAATTGATTTTAAAAAAAAACCCAAGATGAAAGGACCACTCTCAGATCATGCAGAAAAAAATAAATCAGATTATGTCTGATAGAGTATTCCTAGTAGAGATTAAGTAATTGAGAAAACATCCAAGACTGTCATGGCTTTTCTAGCTAATATTCAGCTTTCATTCACCAATGCTCTGTCAGGAGGCGAAGTGAGTCTGTTGTAGTAGTGAATCCTCTTGTTCATTGCTGAAGCTTCATCTGTTACTCTCTGTGTATCATCATTCACCCTGACAATGTTTGTTGGTTCTACGTGGAATGGCCTAAAAGAAATACAAAATGTTAAATACTGTTTAAGTCAGTCTGTCACTGCAAATTGTAACTAATAGCTATTCTAAAAAGAATGTTTATGCATTTATAACTTTAAAATGACAAGCACATTAACTTACTAAAGTTCATTACATTTTTAAAAACAAGCAGGTTCCCAGATACTTCAATCACATAAAGGTCCATAGAGAATTATTTTAGAAGATTCAGATGTTATTTGTGTAAGCTTTCTCATGTCAGTTGTTAGGCAAGGCACACTGTCTTTTTTTCATGATCTTAAAATCCAATAGACTAATTCCAAAATTTAATGAGGATCTCTGCAAAATGCATTACACCAGGGGTGTCAAACTCGCGGCCCACGGCCTGGATGCATCACTTGTTGGCCACGCCCACCCCTGGTTTAGCGAAGGGGGGGGGAGTTGCGATATGTCACGTAACAACAACATGACACCATGAGTTTAACACCCCTGCACTGAACTGTCAGGATTTACCACCATAGTAGTACTGACACAATACACTGAATCCCAAACCAGGCCAATGCTTCTCAACTGTGGCAATTTGAAGATGTGCAGATTTAAACTCCCAGAATTCTAAGAGATGACCACATATGTTCAAGCTCCCAAGCCTGAGAAACACTGAATCAGGCAATCATTTTCATAAATGGATTCCACATGGTTAGGAGATGAGTGTGAATCCAGAAAATTCAGTTACTCACATCAAATAACTATGAGCAAATAAGTCATACAAGCCAAAGAATCTTGTAAAGTTGGATTCTCATATAATGTTATATTTTTGGCAGTCTAATTAGAAAGGAATAGCATTCTCAATTGATCTGGATAATTTGTGCGAATCTACACACCATCAATTATGACAAAACAAGAGCAAAATAAAAATGACACTCCTATGTTGGCCACAGAACATATAGTTCAGTGTCTCTCTGGCCAAAATACCAATAAAGTTATCCCTGGAACCACAAATTATATACATAAATGGTCTGTGTTTGAGGAAATGGAAGAATCTATGTTAGCATTTTGAACATGATGGATTAAATGTCATTTCAGAAATATTTTCTTAAAATTCTTCCAAACAGTCTTATACAGTTTGCCACTGATCTCATGGCACATCCTCTCCAAGTAAGACTCACTTTACAAATGCAAGAACAATCATGCCTAAAATGATGTCAGCTGAGTCACAGATTTCCTAGAAGGCTGCCAACTCCAGTCTACTCTCAAGATTCCTGTGTTTCTTTTCTGTAATGTTTTAGAGTTATTCACACCTGTGAATGTCTAACTTCATAAATCATCACAGCTGAAGCATAGAGTGATGTCAAAGTCGCCCTATGCTGTTTGGCTTGCAAAGGGTGTTTTGTGCATTTACAAATCATCCTCTGATGCTGTAGCAATGATTCAGGAAATACACATGTGCAAACCTGCACTTAATTTGGCTATACAATAAGTTTCAGGGCTTCGGATGCGTTGGATTTCTGTAACTTTCTACTGTTAGAAGTTGAGTAAGTTTTTAAGAAAAACACATCTTCCTTGTGTGTGCATAAAACTTTGAAACAAAAATATGTGTAATCAATTTTAAGGGGCTACTGTGTTTCCCCAAAAATAAAACCCTGTCTTACTTGTTTTTGAACCATGAAATAAGTGCTTGGCCTTAATTGCCGTGCACTCAAAAGCCCAATTGGGCTTATTATCAGGGGATGTCTTATTTTGGGGGAAACAGGGTAGATATAATGCTGACTTCCTTACATTATATTTTCATATAGAAAGTATCTGGGAACTGCAGTCTCAGGTCCTTAGACAGGCCCCATTTTGAGGAAGGCAGCAATTGTCTGATTCTCCTGTCACAACCACTGTGTCATGAAATCATGGTTTGGAAGTTAAATCGCCAAGTAGAACAACAATCTAGGTTATTGCTAGGAGTCAAAAATGGCTTGATGGCACATAATCATAAGGAAGAAGAAAATCAGTGGTCCTAATAATTTTTCAAAATATAATTAGGGTTTCCATAAATTTTTAACAATGATATAAAATCATGAGATCATATATTATAATGATGATGTTGTAAAATATAGTTCAGTTCTAGATATCTCAGATAAAGTGTAGGCACTAACAAGATTTTTTTTTAATCAAGTTTTTGCTTTTTTGATTTCCCATTCAAGAGTCACAGTATTTTTTTCATTTAATTAAGAATTATAGCATTCTTTTTATTTATTCAATTTATATAGCTGCCCAACTCACATATGTGACTCTAGAGAGCCAGAATAAAAACATAGTCTATGAACACATAGCAGCTGGATATCATCAAACAATTATCAACATATCCAGGGGATGACTATTTATAATTTAAGGTGACACACAGCCTAGCAATAAGCCATGCCCCCGGCAGTCATTCTTATTCTAGAACAGTTCCACAGAACTAACTATATTTAAATATAGCTATTTAAAGCAGAATCCTTTTTCTCAAACTAGGCTGCTCTTCTGAAGAATGCTGGCAGTGCAACACATGTTGTACTCAGTGTGCAGGTGTCATTAAGCTATAATGTGGTTTGTTTGGTTTATGACGTAGCTGTTTTATGAAGTAGCTATTGAGATTAGTAAATTTTACAGGTAAACATTACATATAAACTCAGCTATTGGCTGTGTCTGCACAATATACCAGGAAATCATTACAACAGCAAAAAGCCATGTTGTACTCCCTTCCTGCATATTATTGTATTCTCCAATCAAGATGTTAAGTTTACCATATTAATTGAACTCTAGCTATTTCTTAGATTCATTTAATACACGTTATATCTTAGGAGTGTGGAGGGTACAGTATCTAGGTTAAATGAGTTGTAGATAGAGGCTATTTGCTGTATCAGTGAGACAGAAAGCTCAGATTGCATTTAACTTCAATTAGAGATCACAGTCTGCCTTACAAACATAGTAAAAGGGATTTATTTAACAAATTGTTTTTAAAACCCTGGCTCAGGTTGAACAGAGAACCCAGTCACTCACTGAGTATGCATAATAGGCTAAAATATGGTTTAGCTGTGGCAATGTAATACTAGAAAATTAGCCATTAGAAGACAAATAATACCGACCTTAAGTATGGTTTGTTTGTGTGAAGTCAGACACTTAGGGCTAATTTAGTAAACTCATCATACTGCTTGAAAATTGGAAGCAACAATTAATGATTGTATTGTATTTTACATTTAGCAGATACCCAGATAGAACAGATAGTTGCTACCCTATACTATGAGATATTTTAGTAAATATTAAAAGGGCAAAATATTTCCCCTAAAAAGGAGGCAGAAACTCAGCCCCCTCCCCACCTTTGTCAATGGGCCATTCTACATAACAAAGATCTACCTCCTTCAGGCAGAGCCATAGTAGGAATTGCCCAAAGCCCTTTCATTGCATAATCACCCAGCAAGAGTCAACCAAGCCTGGGACTCAAAAGACAACCTACAAAGTTAGCCCTGGTTGGCCTCATGGGAGTCTGACAACCAATCAGAACACAAGCTCAAATTCAAAACCCACCAGAGGGCATAAAACCCAGGCACTCTCGGCATCTCTGCCCTTTTTTTTTTTTGCCCAGGATCTCAAGCCATGTGGTCCTGTCCACCATTAAACCATCTTTCCAAGCAGTCTCCATGTTTCCAGTGTCTTTCTTCTCACTTGGAACTGAACCCAGATGAATATTTCTTCTAACAGTATCATTATACACGTAAATTAAGATATAATGAAGGCGCATAAAATGAAATAAATAACATTAAGATAAAGATATTATATAACCAGATTTTTTTAAAAAGATGAATACTGTTAAACTCCTGCCCCCAACTATCCATATTACTATTGAAATCTATAATTGAACACTTCTTTTCACCTTTTGCTTTTCAGATCTTCTGGACTGAACTGAATATTAAGGACTCCAAGATCATTTTCATCACCTCCCACAGGAATTAGAAGGGGAGTACCATCTTCCTCCATTAGAAAAGAATGTTTTGCACTTATTATGTTGCTATAACCTTAAAAATAAAATGGATATATTGTTAGAAGGGATTGTCTTTCCATTTCTATAAAGTTTCCTCAGACTATAAAATAAAATTGTAGAATTAAATTTTCCCTGAAAACACACATTTATATGTGACTTTAATAAAAAGGGTCTGTTTGCCTAATTGTATACTCAGAAATGAGACAGGATTTTTTATTACAAGTTTTTTATAAATGCACTGCATAGCTGAATTTTAGCACAGAGATAACTTTTAATAGCATTTTAAAAAAAGGCTAAGATAGTTGGATTCATAAATGTGCATTTAATAAAACACTGGATGAGTTTGTACAACCCACTAAGCCATAATGGCTGGATTCACAGCCCATATTAAAATGAAACCAAGCTAACCCTTTTATAATTTAGCACCAGGTGCAAATCTGTTGCCAACTTGAATAGACCAAAGAGGCAATACTATTACTTTTCTTACTCCAAGGTTAAGATAGAGCCTGACTGGGTTTACAATAGTGTTTTTGAAGCCTGACAACTTTAAGATGTATGGACTTCAGCTCCCAGAATTCCCCAGTCAATATGCTGCAAATTGAAGAATTTTGGAATTGCCAGGTTTGAAAAACACTAGTTTATAGCAAACCTAAGTGGTTACTCAGTGGCCCAACTGAAGTTCAGAAATTGCAACGTATCAGTGAGGCAAGAACTTCTGGAAATCAGAAAATGACCATGCATAGGTTTGGCCAGAATTGCTCGTTTCCAAAAACCAACAGTTTTATTCTGTTTTCAATCACAGTGGAAGATTGGTGACTGTGTATGTGAATGTGGGGTTAATTCTCCAAACCACTCAACATTATTTGATTGTACAGAATCTGCTGCTGGTTCCAAATGGCAAAGAATCTTGTATACAAGCTGCAGGCACACATTACAGAGAAATATCATTGAAAACCTCCAGTGCTGTTGGCTGTACAAGTAGTCCTTGACTTACAACAGTTCATTTAGTGTTCTGTTCAAAGTTATAACAGCACTGAAAAATGTGACTTATGACCGTTTTTCACAGTTACGGCCTTTGCAGCATCCCCATGATCATGTGATCAAAATTCAGATGCTTGGCAAATGGTTCATATTTATGACCGTTGCTGTGTCCCAGGGTCATGTGATCCCCTTTTATGACCTTCTCACAAATAAAGTCAATGGGGAAGCCAGATTCATTTAACAATTGGGTTACTAATGTATCAACTACAGTGATTCACTTAACAACTGTGGAAAGAAAGGTTGTAAAATGGGGCAAAACTCACTTAAGAAATGCCTCACTTAACAACAGAAATGTTGGACTCAATTGTGGTCATAAGTCGAGGACTACCTGTATATGCATATTTATTACTGATATTGTACAAGCCACTGATTACATTGTTAAGACTAGCAGGAAAATGATTTAAAACAATATAGAAATACATTCTTACATGAATTCTCATTACTTTGAGCATTCAGTGGGACAAATGTGTCTCTATACTACAGTTCAAGCAATGGGAAATCAACTCTATTGCTTTTTAATGAGAAAACATTATACTTACTATTAAAAGAGTTGAAATATAAGCAGTTTTTAAAAGAGAAGTGGCAGGCTATAAATGAACATCCGTATTCCAGAACAGGAAGGACACAGCATATTTTAACTAGAATAAAAAATAACAATACATAAATCAATTGATTAAGTTAAATTAATTAAATTTAAATTGATTAAATTGATTACATTTAAATTGATTAAAGTTAAATTGATTAAATTGATTGATTATTAAATTGATTAATAAATTAAGTTAAATTGATTATTTTTATTATTTTTATTTATTTTTATAAATAAATAAAATAAAAATAAATAAGTTAAGAGGAAAAAGCAAGTCATAGGAATCAAAAAGTAACTTAAGAAAACTGGGGTTGACTCAGTCACGGGAAAAGTTACTCTGACTTTATTGAGCACTTTTTTAAACTGGATAGATTATATGTATGTTTATACAAAAAGGATAAATAGGATTTACTAGATCTAGGGTAGAGAAATCTAGTTAGCGACTAGAGCTGAAGGTTTCTATATCTTTATGCTGCCATCTACTATATAGGTCTTCTGAATGTTCACAAGTAAAATCTAGTAACCCTAAGAAAAATTACTGCTTGGTTCAACATTAATGTGTACATGCCGTTTGAATTTATAGAGGATCTCTCTTTTTTTTGTACAAAATTACATTTATAACTTCCTAAATCAGATATATCAAACTGTTGGTCCTTCAGAGTAAGAACAGCACACAGCCATTATGTGAACTTCTTGGTCCATTCAAGGCTAAGAATGCATCAAGAAACAGATATGCACCTAATACTACTGCTTCTTGCACATTTCCTAAAATAGACAGATGGATGTTCCAATGCAAATTTGCTGGTGGAAGGGCCTGGCTGATGAATATACAACTTTTAAACACAAGGATTTTTTTTTCATCTTTATTGCAACACACAAGCATGGAGAGGTGTGTCAGAAAAAATGATTCCTTGAAATTTGGGATCATACTGATGGACAGCAAAAAAAATCTGGTTTTCTGTTCTAGATATTAAAACAGCTTGGAGGTTATTTTTACATAAGGTTTCAGCTTTTGCTTGAGGCACATTTAAGCATGATGATTCCAAAATTTTGAGTCTCTGTTATTTAAATCAACTTCAAATGATTGAAGCCATCTGAAGAAATTCTCCTTTCAATTATCCAACCATTATGTTTTGCCTTGTCTCTTTGTGTCCAAAGTTTATTTATTTATTATTTAAATTATTTAAATTTGTATGCTGCCCAATCCTGAAGGACTCAATACAAGTTCCAATACATTGTGCTGGGGACTCTAAAATCCCAAGAAAAGCTAAGAAAGCTTTATGTATTTGCCATTAGGAAAATCTGTGCTGAAATGTCGGTCTCATCTCAGACTTGGTTTTGTATAATGTTCTCTCCAGGGAATGCTTCTAAATCTATATTTCTCAAACTTGGCAACTGTAAGATGTCTGGACTTTAACCTCCAGAATTCCCCAGCCAGCCTTGGGGATGGGAATTGAAGTCCACATACCTTAAAGTTGTCAAGTTTGAGAAACACTGTTCTAAATCACTTTACTTCAACTCATCTGAAAGCCTAGGCAGCTTTCTGTCCATACTGCAGACCCTTCATACAGTAGTGTGGCATCACTACAGTAGTATTGCCGCTTGCAACGCAATATATACAAACTTAGGTGATGTTTGTTTTCTCTCAAAACAATGTCTTGGTATTACTGCACTAGTGAGTATAATTCCATTCCTCTCAGTATGGATTGAAAGGATGGATCCAGAGCCCCATCACCTGGGATTTGGTCCAGTTTGAACCTTTTTACATTTGTCTCTGCAGACATGCATGTCACCACAGTTCTTCACTGCCATAAATTCACTTCTAAATCAGAAAGCTCCCTCTTGCTATCATCTGATGGATCAAGTCTGATTAATGACCAGGAAGAACTGAAAAAACACTGGACTGAACACTTATCCAATTTACTCAATAGACTATCCACGGTTTATCATGATGTAACACAGGGGATTCCTTGGCTGCCAGTCTTAGATGCGGTAGGCCTGCCTTTCTTTACCGAAGAGATCAGGAAAGCAATCTTGCAAAAGAGGTCAAATAAAGCAACAAGACAGGATCTATCAAGCCCTAAACCTAAACATCTTGCAGGCATTCCAAGACATGTTGGAAGACTTTTGGTTCACAATTTGGTTCACAAAAGTGATGCTTTATGACTTCTCTGACACTCTCTCTGTGATTCACTATAAAATAAGGGAAGCAAATCAAACTGCAGAAATTTCAGAGGTATCTCACTATCCATATCAACTCTCCTATCCATCGGAGGCAAGATCTTTGCTGGCATTCTCCTGAACAGACTTGCCACTGTCTCAGAAAGGAACGTCCCAGGGGCAGAGTGTGGCTTTCATCCAGAATGGAGTACAGCAGACATGCTATCTATTGTGAGGCAAGTCCAGCAGAAGTATATCAAGCAGAACAAGCCCCTTTACTCTGTCTTTATTGGCTGGAGAAAGGCATTTGACACTGTAGACAGGGAGGCTTCCTGGATTATCCTGAGACGTTATGGAAATGGAAATTTGTGAATTTCATCCCATTATTACAAGACAGAATGATAGGGCACGTTCTTTACGAAACATGTGCTAGCCCCAATCCTGATTGGATGGCTCTCTTTTTGACTTTTGCTGGTGAATGCATAAACAAGTGCCTCCACAGTCTTTCAAGAAATCTTCTTTGCAGATTACTGTGTGCTTTCATGTGGAAAGACAGCAATCTACAGTTGTTACTGAATAAATTATCAGATGCTGATATGCTTAAGCCTGATATCAGCCTAAATAAGTACTAAATACCAAACTTGTAAAACGAAAGGTCACTATAAACAATAGCCCAGCTGACAAATGTAAACAACTTCAAATACGTGGGAATCATTATCTCAAACAATGGGTCATTGAACAAAGAAATTGACTCCAGGATAGAGTAAGGCTAGCCAGGCACTGAGGTAGTTGCCTATGAGAGTGCTCAACCAACACATCCGTATCTCCACAAAGCTAAAATTCTACAAAGTTGTGGTTATCCCTTTTTCCTATATCCATATAGGAGGAAAGGGATAATAAAAACAATTGGAGAACTTCCCCATGCATACTCTTCCACTGTGCATGCGCCCCCTTTTTGACTTCAAGGTTGGTGCAGGAGGCTTTCCAGGCCCAAAAAAGGACATGGGGAGGGCGCACGTGGCACCTCATGCCCTGATTTGGGCCTGGAAAATCTCCTGCACCAACCTGGAAGCCAAAACACGGCAGGCAGCTACTTCCGGCCTTTTTTGGTGCAGCTGGGCATGACTTCACCTCGAGACACTGGTCTGCTGCCGCTGCCTCTTTGCTGGCGCGAACAGCCTGCACCCGCAGCCTCTTTGCCTGTGTGAACGGGCTGCACCCGCAGCCTCTTTGCTGGTGCAAATGGCCTCCCGACGCCACCTCTTTGCTGACGCAAACAGCCTGCAGCCAGGGCGCAGGTGCACAAACCCCCAAAATGCAATGCGAGCATCCCCCACACATGCACCCCCATGCATGCATGTCCCCTGCGCATGCATGTGTGTGTCCCCTGCATGTCCCCTGCTCTCCGCGCATGCGCGGTAGAGACCCGAAGACCAACTGGCCAGCAGGAGGCGCGCACGCATGTGCGGGGCGACTGCTGGTGTGCCCACAGAGAGGATTCTGCGTGCCACTTGTGGCACATGTGCCATAGGTTCACCATCACGGGTGTAGGGTCTCCTGCTTGGGGTGGGGGTTGGACTAGAAGACCTACAAGGTCCCTTCCATCTCTGTTAATCTGTTAAACCCTATCCCACCGTGACACCAGCTGAAGGAGCTAGAAATTGCAGCAGCTGGGGAGTCTTGTCTTATGAACTCTCCAATGGTTTTGAAAACAGGCATTGTCAAAAACTGAAAACTGTGAGCAGCATAATACAATAGAATAACACCGACAGTTGCTACAACAGTGGACTTCCAGTGTCCCCATTGTGTGAGAGTCTGTACTTCTAATCCAGAGATGGACAACACCGGGTCTCCTTTTAACTCGGACTATCATCTGCTTAGTAAAAGCACATGAACTAGTACATCTCCTCCTACCCGGGAATATGTATTATAGAGGGACTACTAAACAAAACTAGCAGCAACCAATTATGTGCCCTCAAGTCGTTTACAGTTCTAACGACTGATAGATTTGCTTTATGAAAACTAGCGTCCAATCACCAAAATTATGCTATATTTAATACTACTACTGAGCACAACGCATCACACATATTCCTAAAGATTTCACTTATTCTCAATCGGAAAATTAAATACAGAGCGAATCAATCCTTGTAGCCACCGGTGATTTTAAAAGCTTAATTTGGGGCTAATGTCCTAGCTATATTGTTCCATATTCTTTTTTGGAACGATGTGTTCGAAATCAATTTTATCTGACGGTACGACGGAGTGACACCCAGAACATTGAATCACATCGATCCAATGCAGACTCCCTATCTGGAAATGCATGTATTTTTTCTCTTTTTTTTACCGAGTCTGGAGCTTGATTGTCGCCTCGTTCCGGCATCTCCCAGTCAAACAGAAAAACAGGAAGAGCTACAGCCTATTATTAAGCACAATGGGTCGCACGCTCAGTCTCCGGCCTTATATTAGCACTTTCGGCACGGAGTTTAATAAATCCTCCACGATTTCCAGGGAAAACATGGGTCTTTACCTTAGAGATAAAAATTAGAGTTGCTCACTCTGCCTGGATGGAGTTAAGAGGCTAGTCGTAGAGATAGAAATTGTAGACAACCCATGCCATTTTCTCTTTTACATAATTAAATGAAAGCGTTCAGTATGTATTGCATAAGAGTTAATGCAGCATTACGCGTCTGCTGAGAGTTAACTTTTAAGAGAGTTTTAACAGGATGCCAGACACCGACCTGGTGGCATATAATTAAATCCCATTTGCCTCTTCTTAACAGCTGTAAATACGGTAGTTTTCAGCAACATAGCAAAAAATTAAAGAGTTACATTCCTTTTATTACTCTTTCCAACAGATTAAGAACGTTACAGAGAAATCTGGTAAGGAAAGTCAGGACCATCAGGGCAGAGCAGGATTAAACTAGATTGTATGTAAAGAGAAAAACTGGCAAAAGAAAGATCAAACTGGATAATGGGTTTGGTCCAACTGGGACTAGAGATTTTTAAAAAGAAAAAAACCTCTCCATCCTGTGTGAGAGAGAATTGGGCAGTGAACTGCAACGTTGCCCCAACGTTTACAATCCCTTCACTATTCTAACTTGATCAAGAGTAAAGCTATTTTTAAGGAATTGGAAAGAATTTCAGAAGTTATGTTTCGTATGCTTTCCCTGATTTTATTATAATGAATAATAATTCCAATTCTACTGTCTGACAAAAGGGAAGATAAATATTTCCTTCTGTTATTAATCAGCATGGAGTACAGGATACTCAATTTATAATGCATACAGCCTATTTAACTTTGTGTAATTGATTTCTTAATGGTAGAATCTCAATACTACTATTTTTCCTCACGGCAAGATGCTAGACAAGCAATCAGGATTAAGTTATCTCTTCCTCCTGCTTACAAACCTTCAATGGAGCAGTTGATTGATCAGTTTAAGATGTTTATCTTAAACTGATCAATCACCAAGAGTTAGGTGATCAAATATGTCAATCAATGCACTATTATATCTGCTCTAAGTTTCCAAAATAATAAGACAAATGTGTTAAGTCTCCAAATTGTTTTATTCAGGAACATTATTACAATTCCGAGAAAAACCTAATGGTGAAAATCTAATGTAGCCTGCATCATGAAAGACTTGGAAAATCCTATTATACCCAATAAAATTAATGTCAGATTAGATTTATGAAATTGTAAATCTAATTGTCATTCAGCTCTCACCTGTGGCTCCTAGCAGCTGTAGCATGCGCAGTGGCCAAACCCCAGGCAACAGCTTCGACAGGCTGGCCAAACCAGGTTGAGATAGCTGCTGGGTCATTGACCTTCGGTGAAATAGGGACTGATCTATCCCGAGCACGTGAAGACAGACTCTGGCGGACTGAGTTGATGAATTCTACTAGAATAGGACAACGGTCATGAAGGCGGTTTCTGCAAGTGATGTGGTACGCTAAGAGCACGGCAAGACATGAAAGACGCCCTGGTCAACCACTGTGGCCAGCCCATCTCCAACTGTCTCAACTCTTGTCCTGCTATTGGAGCAAGATGGAATCTTGGAAGAGAGAGTGAGGCTGACTATGCACACCTCTCCCTCACTTTAATCCAATTCAACGCAAGTCTTGACATACCCCCAGATATCAAGGTCCTCTTTGAACACGATGGACGAACATCATTTTTAGGCTAATTTTTGGAAGATGCATTTTTGGGTAAGGAAATGAAGAAATGGTTCCTGGAAAAATGCCCTAAAAGTAGACCCATCATACAGACTTTTATGCCAATTGTGCTTGATGTTACCTGGAAACCAGAAACCCTACTTTTTCTGACCAAACTGAGATGCAATCAAGTCAGTACTGGTTCTATCACCCATGTTTTGTCCATTAGCCAAAATGCTGAAGAAACAGAGACCAGAGGGGAGGCTCCATTTGAAGAAGAAACTATTGCTTTTGCTGTAGTATATATACATTTCGGAACTAATTCACCCAAGAAGTGGAAGTGATGTTAATAATAACCTCTTTTCTAGGAGACACCCGAAATCCCACGTTAATCCAGATCAATCTATTTAGTTTTAAGAGCCATGAGGAGTATCATTGCTATCATTGAGAGGTCCAAGGTAGCTTTGAAATCTGCCCGATATGTTTTGATAAGCATTTAAAAGATGCTTAGAACCAGAGTGGATCATTGACTAGGGACTTAAGATGACACCATAGATGCTCACTATGATCCCATTACTGATTGTTATCTCCCATTCAGAACCTAACAAGTGGAAACAACTAATAATAGAGAATCCTCCAAGTGCATATGATGGCTTTACTGCTGAGCTATAGCATCAATTTCTGAAATGTCAGGAGTTTGGGGATAGTGTGTTGATTATCTGGTCCTGTACATGAAAAGCTGCTTTACGGCTGAGTTAATAGCAGAATTAGAGTGTATGCAATTCTCCATTTAACTTCAATGTAGCTACATTTGCAGAGACTATGGGTAAGTATGCTATAATCCTAGAAAAATGTAGTCGTTATTTTAAAGTAGAGGTGGTTCTGCCTTCAGGAAGTTGACTTTCGTGACATCCCTTAGGACCAGGGTGGATCTTTTTACTCCTTTTGCTAAAGGAGTAAGCCTGGTGTCATATCCTTGGGAGGATGCAGAGTATTCAAGGACTGATTTCCCCCTCCTTTTTCAGACAGCCAATAAAACCTCCAAAACTCTAAATGTGAACTACCAAGAATAGCATTATTACCTGCGATACTTCAACAGCATAGGTGTACAAACAAGAAGTACAAGAATTCCTTGAGAAACAATACTGTTGTATTAGCTGTTGAAATAATGGGTTGAATGGCCTTTGATCTTGCGGAGTTGCTTTCTGCCAGCTTGCAGCTAACCATTCCCCTTTCTCTCCCTCTCATATATACGGATTTAGCTGTCTTCTTAAAAATGCAGTACTTTCTAAAAATGTCATTCATATTGAAACAAACCAACTGGTTTTTCACCTCCCTTTCTGTGCAAATGCCACAGGGGAATCACTGGTGTGTATAGCAGGTTTTTTTCCACTCTCCTCCATCTGCCTTTGGGTTGGATCTCTTTGTCCTTTTCATCTAGTCTCCTTTTCTCTTTTCTGTGGTGCCTTTTATCTGTTACAAGTCATTTCAAATTAATCCTGGGTGAATCCCTATCTCTCTGTTGCCCAAGTTTTGCCAACACAGATTCTGTATTACTTTGCCTACACACATCCCACTATCTGTGAAAGTGGAAGTCTGTTTGGGAGAGAAAAATGTCATGCTTTCACACTTTTACCATATGTTAAGAGTAGTCCAGAGATCTTTCATTGTGTTACAATTACTTCAAGGTCTTAGTTATCATCTTTAAGACGCTCCATGGCTCAGGACCTGGTTACCTACGAGACCGCCTGCTACCAG
>JANHGD010010283.1:416259-427224 GCA_027560375.1 Imantodes cenchoa
AGCTCCTATTCCATATTACAGTAGCCCACCTGTCTTCCTTGGAGGCAGTACAGAATGTACAGTACAAAATAGAAAATACCTACAATCAATGACCTGATTAAAGATGAAAATATAAGGATGTAATTAGTAGCCAGCCTTGTTTATTAATATATAAAATGGATTGTTGTTCTGATTTTGTGAAGAATTTTAGGCTTGTTTTTAGCTAGCTTTATGCCTGGGGGTAGGGGTTGATACAACCCATAAAACATATTGAAGTTGCAATGTGCTAGTGTTTTAAAATTAAACTTTTAGTTTTGTTAATCTAGTTTTCTGTTTAATCCATTTTTTAGAGTTTTGAAGAAGCTGGTCTGTGTGAAACCTTAATAAAGAACATAGCTAAAGTTGGATATTTCAAACTTACTCCTGTGCAGAAATATAGTATTCCTATTGTGCTGGCAGGACGTGACTTAATGGCATGTGCACAAACAGGATCTGGAAAAACAGTAAGCACACAATACAAGATTCTGTTGAGGTTTGGGGTGGATTTATTACTATTTTATCTTTTTTTAATTTAAAGTTTTCAAATCAGTGACTTGGTCCTTTGTATGAATATTTCATTCTCAACTCAAGCTGCAGTTTTCATTTGTGAAATATTTTCATTAGTGAAAACTCTAAAATTGAAATTGCTATATTAGTAATCCAAGTTTCTTATGATTGAATAACTAAACTTTAATGCATTTTAAATTAAAAAATAAGAATATTCTTGAGATATTTGATGTACTTCTTCAGTAATCTAATATAAAATTCCTAATGTTTAAATTAGTTCTTTTAGTAGTGCCTCAAATGACTGGACCATCTTTCTTAAACAGTTTTCTTAGGAGTACTGTTTGGGAATCCCTTTTCATGGTAATGAGATTTATAACTAAATCATAGTTCTTTGACATTAAAAATTAGGGAATGTTGGACCTATATATTTTAGTGTACTTTTTAATTTTTTAAAATAAATATCTAATATTGGATTTTTAAAAATGCACTTTTATTTAACTTTGTCACGAACTGGAAGTGCAGGTTTTCTAAATTGTAATATATTTCCCCTTTAGGCAGCTTTTCTTATACCAATTTTAGCTCACATGATGCAAGATGGCGTGACTGCCAGTCAATTCAAAGTGGAACAAGAACCAGAATGTATAATTGTAGCACCAACTAGAGAACTGATAAATCAGATCTTTCTAGAATCAAGAAAATTTTCATACGGGTAAGTATTTGGGCAAACTAAATAACAACAGCAGAGTGCTCCCACTAAAGAATAAATTATGGAAGTGTATATACATATCTACTCAATATGTATCTAAAGTTTGCTTTTAAGGTGTTACAATGGTTGCGAACATTGGGAAGCTGCCTCAGCTTGATACAGTGGGATGCGATTTGTTTTGGTTAAGTGATTTTCCATCATTCTTGGAGTAACCAAAATTGTTGCTGATCCATGTGCAAATGATCAACATTTGATTGTTATATGTCCGTGATGGCGAACCTATAGTATGCGTGCCGGAAATGGCACGCAGAGCCATGTCGCCTGGCAAGCATGGCGTTACCCAGTCCTCTTCTGGGTTTCCGCTGCGTGCATGTGCCCCAGCTAGTCTTCTAGTTACTGGTGCACATGTGATGATCAGCTGACCTTCATGCGGCAGTGCCAGAAACCGGAAGATCAGCAAAGAGGCAGTTGTGCCCGCAAAGAGGCAGTGGCACTTTGCCGGCGCAAATGGCCTCCAATGTGAATCCTAGGCAGCGCAGCTTCGGGGCCTTTCCTGACGGTGGCAGGTGCAGGGGAGCAACTGGCTGGAACTAGCCGCCCACCATGTTTTGGGTTCCAGGTTGGTTCAGGAGGCTTTCCAGGCCCAAAACGGGGCGTGGGGTGGCACATTCACGGGGGACACACAAAAAGGGAGGCGGAGCAGAGTTGGCTGGTTGGGCTCTGGTTTTTTTTTCTTCCGCGATGGGAATCCCACAGGAAAGCCTTCAAAAACCGTGGCTTTGTGTCTGTGCTTAGAGCCGTGCTTCTCTCTCCTCCATTGCTCCGGTTTCATGTCGCGGGGCATTTGTGCTCTCCCTCTGGATTGTTTGGTGGAGAAGGGGAAAGAAGAGGCAGGGGAGGTCACAGATCGCAGAAGGTGTTTGAAAAACCTGCCCCACTTTTTTTTCCCTTTAGATGTGGGGAAGGGAAACCTCCATGCAATGGCCTCTCCTGGCTTGTGCGCTTGAAAGAGTTCACTGCTTGTGGGGGCGGGTTGGCATGTGCGGGGTGCATGTGCGGGGGAGGGGGGTCATGCATGCATGCATGGGGGGACGCATTGCATTATGGGTGCCGATGTATGAGGACAAATACTTTTGGCACACAATGACAAAAAGGTTAGCCATCACTGTTATATGTAATAGAAAAAGCTGAAGCCATAACTGTAGCTACTTAGGAATCATTATAAAGAGATGATAAGTATTCACAAGTTTATAATACTGCAGACTGGGCTAGAGAAAGGTACACAAGGGAATCTGTCTAATAAAAATATTAGTTATATAATTCTTGCATAATTGTACTCATATCTTAAAATAATAATGGTGTTAAGTTTAATTTTAAATTTGAACCATCAAATATTGTGGCTTAAACATTTCTAACAAACCAAAAGTAATAGTATTAGATCTGTTATTGTACCAAATCACAGAGATTTAAGGCTTTGTTATTAATAGTAATACCGTGGGATATGTTCACTGTTTTTAACTGTATATTTTAATTATATATTTTCTTGTTAACTAGAACTTGTATAAGACCTGTTGTGATTTATGGAGGTATACAAATGAGTCATACAATTCACCAGATACAGCTAGGCTGTAATATATTGTGTGCTACCCCAGGAAGACTTTTGGATATCATAGGCAGACAAAAGGTAAGATCTTTGGGTCACCATGAATAGAGTGAACATTAAACTTTATGACTGTTCAAACTTCAGACATAACACTGTTTTATTGCAAGGGTTAGATACAATTTAAAACAAGTTTTTACTGAGAAGCTTATGGAAATGAGTTAACACATTCCAAATTGATTCACAAAAAGGTACTTCATATGTGATCAGGCCAGTAATAAAATACAGATGTTGTTAAGGCATGAGAACAGGTTTTGACTGTTATAACATAGTGCTTTGATTTTTTTTCCAAGCTAGATAACATGATTATTCATAGAGAATTTTCTGTATAGATTCTGACTCTCCAGAATCTTTATTGTGTTTGCCAATCCTACTATTCATTTGAACACTTAAAGAGATTTGATATCTATCTGGAATGTTGGACATGTAAAATTAAAGGGAATTAAGAACCATTGAGTGATAGCTATATGAAGGAAGGGGAGAGCAGCATATGAATTATGAATAAAATGAACAAGTATTAAATACTTTCATTTTTAAGAAATACAAATCACAGTCTCAAAAACCATTGCAAAGTTTTCTCTACTGCCAGTGTAACTGAAATATGTTACATTGGTTGCTTCATAGATGGTTGACCTATACCTCTTCAGTATTGCTGTGGTATGGTAGTTAGGTTGTAGGTGTTAATAATTAATCATTTGTGTGAAATTAGACTATATTGTTCTTTAAAGCAGGATATGGGGAAAGATGTAAGGTGTCCCATATAAATTTGAGAACTAATTTGAGTTTGTGCAGCTATCATGTAAAAGTACAATTGTGCATTCTTTTTTTCAATTTTTTCCTGTATTATCTGTTTTTTTCTAAAAGATTGGGCTCAGCAAGTTAAAATATTTGGTGTTAGATGAAGCTGATCGTATGCTGGATATGGGATTTGGCCCTGATATAAAGAAATTAATTTCATCTCCAGGCATGCCCCCAAAAGACAAACGGCAAACATTAATGTTTAGTGCCACTTTCCCTGATGAAATCCAAAGGTATGTATTAGCAATTCATTTTAAAAATACAGTTTACAAGGTGTGAATTTCAGATGATTTATTCAGAGTGACATCATAAATATACATGCTATCTTGCTAAAAGTTTGAATCTTGATTTTGAATCATAAATACACATGCTACTTTGCTAAAATTTTGAATCTAAGGTTTTTGTGTCTACTTTATTTAATCTTGGAGGAATTGACTCTTCATAGAAAGTAGCTTCTGAGTTAAGTAATTGTTTGGAATGGTGCCTGTTATTTTTGCAAGTCATATTTGGACAATAACTGTTTGCAATTTAAATCGCATATATATTTATAGAAGTGGTTACTGGTACATTTATTTTTAGATTCATTTTAGTAACTACAGGTAGTCCTCAACTTACAACCATTCATTTAGAGACTGTTTGAAATTACAATGGCATTAAAAAAGTGCCTTTTTAGATTTTAGGAGCTATGGTAGTGCAGTGGTTAGAATGCAGTATTGCAAGCTAATTCTACCCACAACCAGGATTTCGATCCTGACCAGATTCTGAGGTCAGTAAAATGAAGACCCAGATTGTTGGGGGCGATTTACTGAAACACATTGTAAAATTTAATAAACTGCTAAAGAGTGCTGTAAAAGTACTATGGAATGATATATGTCTAAGTGCTATTTTTACAGTGCTATTGCCACTTACAACTATTGGAGGATCCCCATGGCCACATGATCAAAATTTGGATGCTTGGCAACTGGCATATTTTTTTTAAATTAAGAATTGTGGTGGCCCCAGTGGTTAGAATGCAGTACTGCAGGCTACTTCTGCTGACTGCCAGCTGTCAGCAGTTCGGCAGTTCAATTCTCACCAGCTCAAGGTTGACTCAAGCTTCCATTCTTCCGAGGTTAGTAAAATGAGGACCCAGATTATTGAGGGCAATATGCTGACTGTAAACCACTTAGAGAGGGCTGTAAAGCCTGTGAAGTGGTATATAAGTCTAAGTGCTATTGCGGTTACATGTCTCAGGGTCATGTGATCACCTCTTTGACTTGATAAGCAAACTCAATGGGGAAGCCAAATTCACTTAGCAACCTTGTTACTAACTTAACAACTGCAGTGATTAACTTAATTGTGATAAGAAAGGTTGTAAATTGGGGCAAAACTCAACAATTGTCTTGTTTAGCAACAATTTTTTTTGGCTCAATTGAGGACCACTTGTATAAAACATTATTAATACTTTATTTCCCAAACTGTCGACCCTTCTCCCTCTGGATGCCCTACTTCAAAATAATTTAATTTTATGGAGGCATGGTGGCACAGCAGCTGAAGGACGCTGGATGTGCTAACCAGAAATAGTTGACACTCTGGCAGTTATGGCCCTGGAAGCATTGCAGGATGGGGTGAGCTCTCATCCCTTGCCTCCAGCTCTTGTCTTGCCCACCCAGCAGTTGAAAGCATTATTGTGAGTAGATAAATAGGTACCACTTTAATGGGAATGGCTAATTGGACAAGAAAAACAGATGCTGGACCTGTTTGGACATCAGGTGACATCAGCAAAAGAGGCCCTGAAGATGTCATTAACCTGAATGCCATTAGTCAGATGGTACATGTTGGTTTTCCCCTGTGGCGCATCATGAATAAATGTGCAGCCGCGAAACCAAACAAACAAGCAATTAGGCTGTCAAGACTACTCTGTAGTCTTGTAGATCTCTCTGATGTATGCATGCCATATGAAATATATAAATAAAATAAAACTTAATTTTACTTAATTGTTTAAAGGCTCGCTGGAGAATTTTTGAAGACAGACTACTTATTTGTTGTTGTTGGACAAGTGGGAGGAGCATGCAGTGATGTTCAGCAGACCATACTTCAAGTGAAGCAGTATGACAAGAAAGACAAACTTGTTGAAATTCTTAATGAAATAGGTAATTGAGGCCTTATAATTGAAATGTACTTTTTAAATGTTACTAATTATTAAATTGATATCAGGCTGCCAAATGTGTAGTATAGCATAATATTGTTCAATAATATAAATATTGGATTATGGATTCTCCACAATGTTCTTTTTTTTCTCCTGACCAGCTCATTGTATAGTTCTGGAGATGATCCATCAGTTTTTAGGAAATAAGTTTTCTGAGCTAAAGAAGGTTGCAGGTTGTTTCAAAAAGTCATTAATGGTTGTTAATTGTAACAGAACCATAGGGAAAACCCATTTTATGAAGGATCACTGTAACTATCTCAGAACAACTACCATAACTGAGGTGAAGTTTGGGGAGTGAAGTTGAAGGGAAGTATGCTATGTAAATATCTGGAGTACTTATATTTACATTTTCGAAGGAGAGTAAAATATTATTCTGTGCTTTATTTATAGGCAATGAACGGACTATGGTGTTCGTGGAAACAAAGAAAAAAGCAGATTTTTTTGCAACTTTACTTTGCCAAGAAAACATATCAACCACAAGTATTCATGGGTGAGTAAATTGTGGGTAGAGGCAACATTTTTGTAACATTTAAAATTAAAATTTGAGAAAAAAAATTGGTGGTCATGGATGACTTCCAAATTGATTGCCGAGGTCAGTTATGACAGTTCTGCTTTCAGAGGTTAAATTGGTGATTGGGTTTCCTGTCACTTTTCACTAGCCATAAAAATATGATGTTGCTCTTTTCTGGGGAGAGGTGGGGATATTTCCAGAGTACTTGGTTGCAACTATTCATATTTCTAATTTCTAATAGTGCTTAGGTTCTAAATGGAACCCAATGAATTCTTAGAAATGTAAAAAGTAATGTTTTATTTTTTAAAAAAATAAAAGAATTTTTAACAACAAGTGGGTAAGGAAGCTAAGTACCAAGAGTGGGTGTGGTACCTTCCATTAATCTAAACCAGTGATGAAATCTAAAATTTTTCCCTACCGGTTCTGTGGGCGTGGCTTGGTGGGCATGGTATGGCTTGGTGGGCGTGGCAGGGGAAGGATACTGCAAAATCTCCATTTCCACCGCGCTCTGGGGCCAGCCAGAGGTGGTATTTGTCAGTTCTCTGAACTACTCAAAATTTCCGCTACCGGTCCTCCAGAACCTGTCGGAACCTGCTGGATTTCACCTCTGATCTAAACCAAAAATAAACCATGACCTAGTGATTTCCAGAAGATTTAAATCATTCTTTTTTGTCTTCCATTTAATTGTTTCCAATTCCTAGGGACTCCCTAGGGCCTGAGGCATTCCATATTCCTTATCTTAACCACTGTCACAGGGCTACTGAAATGCTTAACTCGGCCTCCCCTTTCCATGTCTTAATTAAACTAAAAGATGATAAAGTTGTTTCTTAAAGAACTGTGTGTCCTCTAACCAAAACAAAGTACAACAGGCAAGCACAAATTTTGGATCACTATCTACGATACTTCAGTCTGCAGAGGATGCCCTTATTTTCCCATTCTTGCACAGTAGAAATATGAATGACAAATTTATTTATTTTTTATCTAATGCACATATGGCTAACTTTACCCTCCACTTTGATATATCTATCTGTTAAAATTGCTTTGCAAATTAAAATGTGTGTTCTATTTTTAGTGACCGGGAACAGAGGGAGAGAGAAGAAGCACTTCGTTATTTTCGTACCGGAAGATGCCCTGTTCTTGTTGCTACATCTGTAGCAGCGAGAGGCCTGGATATAGAAAATGTTCAACATGTTATAAATGTTGATCTTCCTTCCACAATTGATGAATATGTTCATAGGATTGGGCGAACGGGGCGTTGTGGTAATATAGGCAAAGCAATTACTTTCTTTGATCCTCAAGCAGACAGTGCTGTTGCACAGCCCCTAATAAAAGTGCTTGCAGATGTAAGTTGTCTTTCATTTCCCAATTTTTTAAAATAGTTTTTAAATAGTACATATGTAATAATGCGACTTTCCTTTTTAAGGCTCAGCAAGAGGTTCCAGCATGGTTAGAAGAAATTGCTTGTGGTTCAGGTGGGATTGGTTTTAGTAATCCAAGGAGAAATGTGTTTGCAGCTGTTGATTCCCGAAAGGTAACTTTTAAATAAACCTGATTCTTGACTAAGCAGTGGTTAAGTATTGTAATTTTGAAAGACCGCTGGCTCCAAAACATATTCGGAACCTTAAATATTTCTCTAACTAAGGTAGAGAAATATTTGTGGCCATGGATATTGGAATAGGCATAGATGAGGAAGCAAGCATTATAGAACAAGGATAATAATGGAAATGATGTATGTGGAAGTAACCATTTTTAAGGTTCTTTACACATAGATTGTTAAAGTAGTCTATTAAAATGATAATACAGGATATACAGAACATATTAAGTATTCTTGATTCCGCGAAATAGACAATTGGGACAACTGGTCTAGAAGTCTCATGGAAAATAGTAATTTTTAGGGCTTTTATAGACAAACCAAATGTATTACTCTATCGGTGGAAGCTAATTGTGAGCATCACAATACAGAAATGGGGCTTCATAGTTCCTTGTATTTCAGGCTATCTGTGATAAATGTTGAAAGGTGGTCACGTAGGTTGGAGAGCAAGGATCTGAAAAGTACTTTCTAATACAGACGTGGGCATTTTAGGGCCCGCAGGCCACATGCAGCCAGCGGGCAGTCCCAGTCTGGCCCTTGGCAGGGCGGTGGCAGCATCGGAGGTGGGGTGCAGGAGTGGTGCAGTGTTGGTGGCAGGAGCAGGGGGCAGGACAGCAACCGTCCTCCACAACAGTCTTACTTGCTCATGTGGTGCCTTGGGACAATTGATTGCCCACCCCTGTTCTAATACAATCTTGAAAATAAACCTAGCATACTGTTTCCTGGCAATATACCATTTTCTTTGTTTTATCTGAAAAACCTGAATTCCGTTTCATGTAGGTTTTCTCTAGCAAAGACAATCATCACAGTGGAGGATTTGCAGCATCGAATATGCTTGTAGCAGATGAGTCCTGGGATTAAATCTACCCCTGGCAATAGAACAATATTGTACTATGTGAAATCTTCTAAACAAAGTAGTTTTGGGGAAACCTGACTGGATCCTGACCAAATTTATTTGATTGTCTATAATTTCAGTGGGATTTACTTCTAAGTATATGTGTTTAGGATTATTATATGTTTAAAAAAACCACTGATGTTGCTGCCTTCCCATGTTAAGGAAAGGTGGATTTCAGGCATTTGAGTTCCTTATTTAGCAAATTTAAGTTTAATGGTTCTGTGAAGTAACACAATTTGTTGTAAAAGACTGTTATAAATTAATGTAGAAATGATTAATAAAAACTTGTAATCATGTCCTGTGCTGTGGATTTTATAGAATTTAGCTAAATTCTGGCAGAGTGTTATTGAAAATTGTTGATTTAATAAATATGTTTAGGATTACATGATATCAACTCTAAAAATACAAACTTTCTTAACATTTACCAGCTATTGATTTTGCAACCTACACAACATACATTGCATTCACAAGGCAGAAGATGTGTATTCAAGTCTACTTTGCTTTATCATGCTGGTTATTGTAAGCAAACTTTATTTTGGAGTTTACTGAGTCATCCATTTCCTAATTCAACAACTTTGCATAGGCCTAAATTGCTTTGTGGACAAGAACTATTTAGATACTTTTTAATAACTGGTATATTTAAGCTGAAGGCTACATTTTTGAAATGATCTTGAAATCTCCAGACAATTATTTGATGCACTGAAGTGGCTCACTACTGCAGTAAATTTTCCATCTGTTGATTCTTCAGGGACAGGTAATTTCTCAATAAATTGATATATCTGAGGCAGAGCACTTGAAAGTGTTTTTTTCACATATACCGTATAAGAAGATGAAAGTAGGCTGATAGAAAAGACGGGGATAATTGGTAACATGTAGAGTCACCTTGCGGTGAGATGGGCGGCAAACAAATTTAAACAGTAAGTGATCTGCTGGCCAGTTTAGGACTTGACAGTCAGTCTTTTAATGAGAAGAGGAAGAGTATAATTCTGAAAAA
The DNA here is from genome assembly GCA_027560375.1 of Imantodes cenchoa. Classification (NCBI taxonomy): domain Eukaryota; kingdom Metazoa; phylum Chordata; class Lepidosauria; order Squamata; family Dipsadidae; genus Imantodes; species Imantodes cenchoa. The sequence continues at coordinate 426,128 of JANHGD010010283.1, forward strand.
AAGAAATAGTAAGTTATTTTTTTCTTTTCCAGTCTTGGTTGAGAGACAAAGACAATAAATAATGAAGTTTAGCTCATTGATTTTTAGGGATTAAACCCAAAGCCCAAGACATTTTATGACAATTGAAACTGAATGAGAGTAAAGTTGGCAGGAAACCTACAAGTAGCGAACAAGGTAGCCTTTATTTAACCCCCTCACTTTTTTTTAGTCCTGCTTTGCTCAGTTTTGATGATTTTAGATACCAAAACAATTAATTTGCTGAGATTGATGATTACTAATTTTGTTTAGACATTTTCAGTGAAACAATTTAAAAGTTTTTCTTAGGTTGCCTTTCTTCATTTTACTTCAAAGATTTTGTATTTAGCACAATATACCCCAGAGACATCTGAATCTGGTTAAGAGAAAATCTGGAAATAGTTGTTTGAAAAATGTATTCCTGGATAATGGGAATTTATTGTTTTGTTTCACCCCTATTTCAGGGGAGTCTACATCACTAAATTAAAGAATGGAGATAATGTGACTACTTACCAGATAGAATTTTGACGGTTATAAGCCATACCCAAGCAATCTGGAACTTCAGTGGATGACTATGGTTGGGGATTTAAAAGGGGGATCTGAAATGTTTGGGTCCCCTGAAAGATAAGCTCCAGCTGTGATACAAGTTATTTGGACACCCTTTGGCTGTGGTTAGCATGACCAAGCTTAAGGCTGCTACCTTAAGCAGGAGCTGAGAATATAGGACCCCCAAATTATGCACCAGTTCTGAGCTGGGGGGGAAACAAGTTGAGCTCGTGGTGGAAAATCTCTGAAGATCCAAAACCCATAATCACTCAGGTCTCGATAGGTTTAAACAAAAGCCTGTTCCTCCCCAATCCAGGCTCCCATAACCCAAAGACATTTTACAGTGGCACTTGATTTACAATTAGCAGCAACATGCTGAACCTCATCCAGCAGCTTCACATGGATGTTAAAAGCGCAGAAAGTGGACCCTGAGACATCCTGTATAGCAGGAGTATGAGGTTTTCTCCCCAGCACCAACGAACCAACCTCCAAAGAACGATGAGAATCACTGTAACATCATACCTCACGACTTGGGG
>JANHGD010010321.1:61372-72634 GCA_027560375.1 Imantodes cenchoa
TCTGAACTACTCAAAATTTCCGCTACCGGTTTTCCGAACTACTCAAAATTTCCGCTACCGGTTCTCCAGAACCTGTCGGAACCTGCTGGATTTCACCCCTGCTATACTCTCTTCCTTTCATTTTTTTAAATAAATGGCATTGTTGCCTCAGTGCATATAATCAGAACCAGATGGGATCAACCTTCAAAGCAGCTGCAAAAACTGGGGGAAAAGATTTTGCAATTTTAGCAATTGTGTTCCAAAGTAGCATTTTCAAAGAACGTTCACCATTTTTGTATTTGAAGTTTGTTGTTTTTCACTGCATTTCCCAAGTGGGTTTAAGAATCAGCTATCCTAAAGGAACACAACTATTAATTCTATCATTCGTTGTTCTTGTTTTGAAGTATAACATTCTTTGTAGAAACTACTGAAAAAAAATCATTTTGCTTTCTGAAGTGCAACAAATCACCTTTAACAAGAGTTCTTTTGGAAAGTCCCAGCTTTGATGGGACATTTAAAAGGAATTACTTGTAGCTGTATATGCTAATTTTACCATAGAAGTCACACCAAACTCGGTTTTGAATAGCATGACCTTCAGTCTTGGGGTTGAGGGTGGGTTCAAAGCCTTTCAGACAAGTTTCATATGTCCATTCAAAAATATATACAAAATATCTTCCACTTTCAGTCTTTTCCATCTTTCCTGACAACATGAACATATAAATTTCCTTGTAGTTCTTTTTTTGTATTCTTCCAAATGAATAGTTTTTCTTTCTTTTTATGAGTTCCACCACCACCACAAATCTGATCTTTCCTGTTAGAAATTCTTCTTGAAAAACTTCTAAAAACATACAAAATGTTCTTTCTTCACCACTGAACAACTGAAAAATTCTACTCATCCTCACAGTATTGGATCTGGTGCAGATTGAGCATAGATTTAGCTCAGTGTTCTTAACATACTGCCTCTGTGGATCAATTTGTGGGAACATGCTGTATTCTTTCAAACTATCCTCATTGCAGCTGCTTAGTTCCTCACCCATTTACAGAAAGTTGGTGGATTTTTAAAAAATCTGAATATTACAGATGTGCAACTCCACTCTTGCAGTCCATCATATATTCTAGTATTGAATTATGTTTCCTAAAACAAAGCATACAAGTTTCTTTCTTAGAAACTTGACAGAACGTTTTCCAGAGATTTAGCTTTAAATAACAGTAGAAAAGAAATTCATTTGGTCCAGTTGCACTGATTCACGGAGCAATCAATATTTGTGCGCAATGTCTTACCTTTTCCAGAAGTCTACAATGCCAAATATGATGAAAATGTATATGAAAATGTATAGTAAACAAAACCCTTTTAAAATGCATATAGCTTTTAAAAAACATTAGCAAATAAAAAGAAACTATCGGTATGTAGATTAAGCAAAATGGGAATAAATATGTATTTTTCTAATGTAGAGAGCTTAAACCATAGAAAAGTCCAGAAATTGGGAATATGAATGTTATTCTGATTACTTATAATTATACCTATTAATGAAAATATGTGTTTAATAAAATATAACAAAGTGACATTCTTTAAAGCAAATATTTAAAGCATGCTTATTCTACCTTAGGATGGATATCTAAATATTTTCTAAAGCTAGTCTGCAACAGTTCAGATACAGGATTCTGTAATTTCAGCCTCTTGGAGGTGAAGAATGTTTTAAAAATACTTTACAAACATTAAAATATTTAAAACATTAATATTTCTCCAAGTACAACAAATTGTTCACATTTTAGGGAGATAAATGGGAAAAAAAGAAACAAACAGATGGATTTTCTTAGACGTTGACCCATATAAGTGATGTGACTGCAAGAAAGCAATAAAATCTAAGGTAGCATCGACAGAGATATAATTTCCAAATCATTGGACCTGTATTCTGCATTGATCTAGATTAAATCCAGCAGATTGGAATACAGATCAGATTGGCCGTAGCAATCTAAAAGACTTCAAAAGAACTACTATAGATTCAGAATAGTACAATAAGATTAATCACTGAACTAGAAAGTAGGTCCTTCGAAGGCATGGTTATGTTGAAAAATGTTGAGAAAGGAAATCTGAAGGCAGACATAATTTAAGACAGACTTTAGAGTCTTGAAAGAATGCCCACTTAAGTTCTATAGTCTCAGAGTATGGGAGACTGAATAATAAATTTACATTAAGAAATACCATTTAGGGAGAAAAAAAATCTTTCTAAGAGTGGTTTTGACCATGGAATTGATTTCCCAGAAGATGGTGGACTCTCCATTAGTGTCAGGGAAATACTAGACAGCCATCTATCTCAGGGATGCTTAATTTGGATTTCTATATTCAAGGGCTCAACTATTTTAATAACTGGCCCCAATTCTATAATTTTGTGATTATAGCACTATACACTCTGTGCACAATTATTAGGATTACTTTTATTATTGAATAACTATAGTGCTCTTGGTCAATCCAAAATGATAATAACCCTGAAACCTGAATATTTCAAAAAGTAAAAGTGAAGTAAGGTCTTTTTTTAGGAGAATATATATGTGTGCACCAGTGATGAAATCTAAAAATTTTCCCTACCGGTTCTCTGGGCGTGGCTTGGTGGGCATGGTATGGCTTGGTGGGTGTGGCAAGGGAAGGATACTGCAAAATCTACATTCCCATCCCACTCCAGGGGAAGGATAATGCAAAATCCCCATTCCCTCCCCACTCCTGGGAGAAAGATATTGCAAAATCTCCATTCCCACCCCACTCTGGGGCCAGCCAGGGGTGGTATTTGCTGGTTCTCCGGAATACTCAAAATTTCCACTACCGGTTCTGCAGAACCTGCTGGATTTCACCCATGTAGGACATCCGTGGTCTAATTGTTAGGCATCACATCTGGGTTTGGCAATAAACCACAGGTCTCCAGATGTGCAACCCTTAATTTGGCACTCACCTAGATAGGTGGAAAACTCTCAAGATTTGACAAGGTTAAAAAGTTTATCATAGAGGAGAATGAAGCCTTCAAAGCAACAACTAATGGCCTAAGACAGCGGAGATTTTTTATATCCAGGCTCGAAGGCTTTAACGCTTGGCTGCTTCCTCAGCCTTTTGGAAGTAAAAAAATGTTTGCCAAGTTGCTTTGGAGGAGGTGAGGGGCAAGATATATCTACATAATATCCCTTTCTAGCTTAGGAACTGCTGGTTCTTGCCTCACCAACTCTACTAATACAACCAAACTTATTCTCCCAAGTTGTCTAGAGATTTCTTTATTTTCCGGTACTTGGAGGATATAGACTTAAATATGTATGGACTTGTAGAATTGAAGTCCACCCATCTTAAAGTTGTCATGGTTGATAAAAACTGGTTTGCAACCAACCTATCATTGTTAGAACTGTAGCCCTTGAATTGTGAAACCCTGAACTCCTCCATTTGGTTTTGGCAAACATTCAATATATCAGTCTTCAAAGACAGTTGTTTCCAACTTGATCATTGGATCCATGGCTGAATTGAGCCTGAGGCGAGGACACAAGGGGGGCTGTGCATAAGCGCACCAGCGTGCCTCCCGTCCCTGTCATACTCTCCCCATTTGTATGTGTCAGGAATGATTTACGATAGCACTCTACACAGAGGAATGAGCTGAAAGAGTATATTCAAAAAATTAACTATTTATTTAATCATATAATATGAGACAAAAACAAATCATTCTTATCAATTCAATGAAACAATAGCAAGAGAGAAGTGGGAGGAGCTAGGCATGTGTGGAATAGAATAAAATCACAAGATATTGTTTTCAAAATAACAACTTCAACATAATAAACAGGAAATGATGAAATAGAGCATAGAGCAATAAGTGAATAGAATAGCATAGAAACATGGCATTAATAGACATGCCATGCCAGATTAATATAGCTGTCCAGGACTGCTGCAAAAAGAAAACAACAACAACAACAAAGCAGTGACAGTATGTTCTCATTTTATGTTTTTATGGCTATGTTTTGCTCTTTATATCCATTTGTTTCTGCCATTTTTTCATGTGTCCTGTTTCCTTGCTCTAGTTGACAAATAAAAATAAATAAAATAAATAAAGTTGGGGGAGAAGGTCCTGTTCCTGACAAGGCATTTGGTCTAGCTCCCTTATGGCGAACCTATGGCATGTGGAACCATATCAGCCGGCACAAAAGCCGTTGCCCTAGCTCAGCTCCAGCGTGCCTGTGTGCACCAGCCAGCTGATTTTTGGTTCACGTGGAGGCTCTGGGAGGGTGTTTTTGGCCTCCAGAGAGCCTCTGGCGGGTGGGGGGTGGAGGAGGGTATTTTCACTTCCTCTGGAGTCTGGGGAGGGCAAAAAATGGACCTACCGGGCCCAATTGGAAGTCAGGAAATGGGAGAGGGGGATTGTGCACGCATCTGTGGGGGCCGGGACAGCACAGAGGTGGCGCGTGCATGCGCAGGGGTGTGTAGTGCCTGGGCCCCCCCACTAAATTATGGGTGTTGGCATGCACACGCTTTCGGCACCCAAGGGATAAAAGGTTCGCCATGACTGGTCTAGCTCCTCATGATGGGAGGAAGAGACACGGTGGGTGAAGTTGCATTATCCATGAAAACATGTAAGTGGAGCTGGTGTGATGAAGATTACGTATTTTGTATGATTATTGCAAAGGATGGGTGTGTCCTTGTGGTCTCTTGGTATGAATCCCAAACAATAAAAAAATATTTTCCTGTGCTATGGTGGCAGCTGGTGGGAAAAAACAGAGAAAGACCATTTCAAGATCCACTCCCTGCTGCAGAATTATACATTTATTCTACTGGTTATGGATCAGTGTTCTGATCTTGAGTCTTGCTTGAAATTTCCGCACACACCCCGCCAAGTTTATTTATTTATTCTGTCATTTATTTGCCAGCCATCTCGTGTCCAATGACTCTGGGTGTCATACGACATAAAAACATTAAAATGAACATTAAAATAATCAACTTTAAAATAACACAGCAGATAAAATGATTAACACGAGGTAGCAAAGGAGAGGGAGCTGGAAGGAGTTGGATGGGGCGGCGGGAATTCAATTTTAATTAGTCAACCACCTTCAGTGTGAAGCTCCCCTATTGGGTTTCCAGGCCATCTGGCAGAACCAGGCCTTAAAGCTCTTAGGAAAGGCCAGAGATCGGGAGCTGATCTCACCTGAAGTTGACATTTATAAAGATGCCTTGGCCATTTCCCCATACATCTGCATTTTCCTAAACACAGGGATAATTGCAAACATTGGTTTCTGTTGTTGGATGCTGAGACTTTATGCCAATAATGCTATGATACAGGGATGAAATCTAAACATTTTCCCTACCGGTTCTGTGGGCGTGGCTTGGTGGGCATGGTATGGCTTGATGGGCGTGGCAGAGGAAGGATACTGCAAAATCCCTATTCCCTCTCCACTCCTGGGGGAAGGATATTGCAAAAATATTGGACTGCCATCTGTCTCAAAGAGTGTAGGAACTCCTGATTGGGCAGGGGGTTGGACTAGATGTTCTACAAGGTCCCTTCCAACTCTAATAATAAATCTAAATATAGATAATTTCTCTGATGTTTAAAGTCATAGTGCACAGTCGCTTTGAATAGTGAGATGGGCGCCATGATAGATAGATGATAGACAGACAGACAGACAGACAGACAGACAGATCACATTAATGGGAGTTGCAGCACTTGCATAACCAGAAGATAACAGGTTGTGGAGATTTTACCTAAGCAAACCAAGTAGATCTGTATACCAGAAAGCTATGCCATTTTAGGTTGCACTGAAATTGGGATCCTTCCTTTTTGAAGTAACATCATTTGGGGGAATTAAACATTTGAAATTAGGACAAAGATGAATTACTTAAATAACTTATTACATATACTTTCATTTGCATGAGAGCATCTCTATGCTGTTTTCTCATTCATTGTTAATGAATAAATCATTTGGTGGCCTGGTAGTTCTATGCAATTAATACATTAAAGACTTTGAGTCTCATACAGATATGAAAGATCCATGAGGGTTTTATTTGCAGCTGAGATCACAAGTGGGCCTAAAGTATTCCCCCTTTTCTAGCCCTTCAACTTATATGTGGCTACAGAATATATAAGTGAATAGATCAGAAATGACTGTGATGACTGTACTTCCGTAAGCTGAGGGATTTATTAAAAATATGGCTGAAAGAGGAATGACAATGTTTATGTAACTGAAATCCCAAAACCTTTTTATGTTATTGACTTCTTTTATTTGAGCACATAATACAGTATTGATTATTCAACATGTTTAAATTAAGATTATTTTCAAGTGAGGAAGTGGAATAATCATTCAATCAAGGAATTTGTATCATCAAATATAATATAAAAGTGATAAGATATTCCTATAGGTTTGGGTATGAAGTTATGGGTTCTCTTTCACTGGAAGTCTTCAGAAGGTAATCATCAGGCAAAGATGCTATAAGAATGAGCAGGGTTTTAGACAAGATGACCTCTAAGAAAAGACTGATGAACAAAAGACAAAATTGTTGATGCATGCTGGAGAACTAAGGAAGCCAAAGAATATAAAAAAGTCGATATGCACTTCATTGATTATTAAAAGACCTTCAACTGAGTTGACCATGTCAAGCTCTGGCATGTACTTAGGAGAATGGGAATCCCTGAATATCTCATTGTCCTCATGAGTAACCTATACGCAAGATAGGAATCCATGGTCTGAATGGAACATGGTGAAAGAGAATGTCTCCAGGTTGGGGAAGAAATACCCCTGCTTATTAATCCAATCCTTATGATGAATATCTATTGAAGGTGTCTGGTAGAAATATGATCTGCATTGTTTATTCTTTTTATTTTATCTGTTTCATTTATTCCATGTTACATAACCTTAATGTTCTATGTTTTATATTCTGTATTTAATATGGCTGTTTGGCTAATCAAACAATAATACAGTTACTATTGAGGGGGCATAGATTGGAAGAAGATGAGTGTGCACTATGCTGATGATACTACCTTGATAACCAAAAATGCCAAGGACCTGCAAACTCTAATAATAAAAATCAAGTACAGTAAAAGAAAAGTACAGTAATAAGTACAATTAAACATAGAGGAAACCAAACTAATGACAACAGATACAAAAACCAGCCTTAGAGCTGATAATGTAAATAGCACAGTGGTGAATAAGTACTGTCTTTTAGGATCAATTATTAACAGTAAATGAACTAGCGGTAAAGAAATAGACCACAGACTAGCACTTGGTAGGAAGCAATGAAGACCATGGAAATGCTATTTGTGCAGGCAACTACTTTTTTTGTGTTGCTTTATTGAATGGGAGGTTGGACTTAGATGAAGTAGGACCAAAGAAGTAATCACACTTCTGAAATTTGGTAATGGAGAAGACCCCTCACAAAGCAGGTGTATGTCCAGTATTCTCATGTGAGACAGCAATGACCATGCTAAAATTATCATATTTTGGACTCATTATGCAAAGTTCTAGCTCTCTTGAGAAGACAACAATATCTGGAAAGGTGTTGAGTCCATTCCTTGCTGCTGAAATTTTCTTCTCTTTCCTATACAAATACAGCCACAAAGGGTACATCTCTGGAAGTCTTGAAGGGCCAGATTGGGGCTGGATCAACTTGGAGAAGATGTATCTATGTGGTCACTAAAAGTTGATCTGATCTGACTGATTGACTGATTGAGTGATTGACTTCCTCCCTCTGACCTTTATAATCCTATAAACTTGTCATGCATATAAATGCCCAAAAGTTGTGGTATCTTTTATTTTACAGGTATGTAAATTGGTGTTGGGAAGATTTCTATAAAGAAAAGCAGCATGCGTACAAGAAGGAGAGAACAAAAAGTCTGGCAATATAATCAGTGTGGTGTGAACACAGTTTTTGTTCTACCCTCATTACTATCACATTTGGCAAAGCCACTGGCATCCTAGGAAGCCTTCCTACATTTACTCTTTGAGAATTCAGGGCTTTGTATGCCAAAGTACTAGCATGAGATTACTTCTTAGATGCATTGGGAGTTAGATGGGGGAGGTAATTCCTGACTTCCAGGACGTTTTTGTTTTAACTGGTCTAATCCTATTGAATTGCTTATGAGATTTGGAGATTGGAGACTCTATTTTGGCACTTAGTTTCCACTTTGTAAGGAAGATAACCTTAACAGAAATATGCAAGAATCATTACTTAGATGAGTGATGGCCAACATTTTTTTACTCAGATGCCAAAAGGGTGTGCATATGTGATAGCACGTGTGTGCGTGCCCACACCCATAATGCAATGCCCTTCCCCCGCATGCACAGACAACTCCCCTGCGCTGCCCCCCCCACGCATGCACACAGACCTCACTGAAGCCTACAAACTTCCGGTAGGCCCATTGGGCCATTTTTCGCCCTACCCGGGCTTAAGGAAAGACTCTGGAGCCTATGGATGGTGAAAAACGGCTCAAAGGGCCTACCGGAAGTTCGGACACTGCAAATAATCCTGGATGAAGTGGAATGCATATTTACTTACTCCCAGAATTGGGAGCACATGATTTTGATTCTGCAAACTCTGCACTGGCTGCCAATTGGTTTCCAGTATTTAAGTTGCTGATGTTTACCCAGTAAGCCCTTCATGGCTTGGCAACTAGATACTTTCAGGATTGTATAATCAGAATCATTATTTTGGAAGACATTCTTTTAACAACAATATACTTTCCATTACCTATGCTCTATGCTTTTATTTTTTAATTTTTTTGTCTTTTGGGGATTTCACGATGTTACTATTTATATTAACTATACTGTGGAAGTTTTAACTGTTATATTCTGTACTCTCTGTAAGCCACTGAGAGCCATCAGATAGGAGAAGGACATGCATTTTACCATACTGAGCAACACTGTCTCTCCCAGAAGACTGGGATCTGACTTCCATGCCCTATCTCAGCTTTACTTGCCATTCTTTTGCTCTTTTGATAATGTGGATCACAATTCACTTTCTCTGACTTCCTGTGCTCCCAAAGGCACCAGCAACAGAGCAAACGTCCTGTCAGAAACCTGGTTGCTCTCCAAGGACAGAAGAGTCTTCAGGCTAACTCCAAGAAGTTTCAGCAACAAAATCAGTACTGGCATAGGCACAGATGATCATATCTGCAAAAACTTTCTTCTTTCACCAGTTGCTCCTTCCAATTTTACACTACTTCATTTAACATTACAATTTTCTTAAGCATACATTATCCACATCTAATACTATTTTCATATTCCTTTATCACTTTGGGTCTTGCAGTAAAAACCTGAAGTATCATTCTCAGTTAATACTAGACTAACTAACTAATTAGTACTTCTATAAGCCTAGATTTGTAAAGGATGTGTTTGTGGGAGAGGGGGGATATTTGATAAAACAAGGATCTTTTTTTTCTTTTATCTTTTGTTCAGTACCTTCATTTTTCTACTCACACAATAGAACTCTGAAAAATAATGCTTCTCACCTGTTGTAAGAAAAATAACACAGACAAATATGTGAAAGTAAGTGTTACTAAGGGAGGTCTAAAAGAGTGAGCAAAACCTATCAAGAATATATGTAGCAAACAGAAAGGCAGGGAATGCAGTTATTCTGCAGCTATGGAACTCGCTTCAGCAAACTTATAATAAACTTGAGAGTCCATTCTTCTTTCAGAGCAGCACAATATCAAAGCACCTGATTGGAACATATACTTAAAGAGATTTTGAAGAGTATGCTGTTAAATAACAATTTAACATCATGTGCTGTTGAAATTCAGTGTTTTTCTCAAGCAACCCTAGCTGCTTAGATTCTTGCAAAACATTACCTCATTTGTTGTTCATACTGCATCCCCAGAGTGCACATTGGCATTCAATGATGATTAATCACCTTTCCTAAAGCACTATGTAAACCAAATTATGGATTTGCTAAGATTTGCATTTGAAACCATGATCAGCTGACCATGATATATTTTTTCCCTTTGGCACAGAAACAAAGAAAGATGTCATGTCTTTGGTTTCAAACACATTTGTTTGCATTTGCTAGATGTTCTCTAAAAGCATTAACCTATGATATATTTAGGGAGCTGGGTTTTTTAAAAATCCCAATTGTATGCATTGCTGTTTTGGGTGACAGCTTATAGAAAGATAGAAAAAATGGCAATCTCCAGTGTTTTAAATCAAAATGGAAAGAATAAAGACAAACAACAGGTAGTATTTCTGAGCTAATAGAGCAGTGATAGCGAAACTTTTTTGGTTTGTGTGCCAAAAGGGTGTGTGTATGCGCACTAGCGTGTGCACACATGCCCACACCCATTCCCTGCCCCCATGCATGTGCACAACCCCGCCCCCATGCAAACGCACAGGCCTCACTGAAGCCTGGGATGTTGAAAAATGGCCAAACGGACAAACCGGAAGTTTGGAAAAATGGACTTCCGGTTTGCCTGTTGTGCTGTTTTTCGCACACCGGAGGCATCAGGGAAAATTCCTGAAACCCTGGAGTGCAAAAAACAACACAACGGGCAAACCAGAAGTCCATTTTTCTGAACATCCGGTTTGCCTGTTTCTTGCATTCCGGAGGCTTCAAGCAGCTTCCCTGAAGCCTTCGGAGGGCGAAACAGCCTTCCCCAAGGCTGAAAATCAGCTGGCCAGTGCACGCATGCGCACTGGATCTGATATAGGGCAATGCCTCGTGTGCCCTCCGATATGGCTCCGTGTGCCATTGGTTTGCCATCACTGTAATAGAGGATAATGAAAAATAGGGGAGAACAACAGGCATCCTTTAGCCTATTTTTAGAAGACTTCTATCAAAAGCAATGTAATTTTTCTTGAGCTGTCTGCTGTCCGAGTAGAAAACAGAGAACAAGAAAGAGCAAGAACAAAGTGACCCAATCAATGTTTGTCTCTAGCTCCACTGTTTACTTAATCCAACTAACAGGAAAAAGTTTTTGTCTTGATTTAAAAACTGAGGGCACATTGGAGGCATCTCTAAGTACAGGAGAGCCAGTTCTGTCTAGTGGTTCAAGTGCTGGCCTAGAAAACGGAAGACTGAGTTCTAGTTGTGCTTTAGGAATGAAAGCCAGATAGGTGACTTTGGACCAGTCACTCATTCTCAGTCCAACTACTTCACAGGGTTGTTGTGGAGAAAACAGGAAGAGGAAGGAGTATTATGTATGTTTTCTGCACTAAGTTACTTATAAAGTACCGTATTTTCCGGCATATAAGACGACTTTTTAAACCCAGAAAATCTCCTCAAAAGTTGGGGGTCGTCTTATACCCCCAGTCGTCTTATACGCCGAAAAATACGGGTAATAA
>JANHGD010010321.1:72734-84400 GCA_027560375.1 Imantodes cenchoa
TTAAGTCCACAAGTCTTAATGTTGCCAAGGTTGGAGACCTCTGTTCTAGAGGGAAGGGACCACAGCAGAAAAACTCTTCTCCTCAATCCCTCCAACCAAAATGGCAGACAGGATTCAGAGTAGGATTCTTTCACTGAAGCGAGTGTCACAGCCAATCACATTGAAGTGAATAAGGTCTTCAGATAGCCTGGATCCATGCCATGCCTATACTTACCCACTAATGCGTATTGTTTTCTAGTTTCGTTTTTCCCTTAAATCCCAAAGCCTTTACCTCTCCTTAAAGGTGTATTTGGCAGCACATGTAAACATTTTTCAAGACATTCTGTTTCTCAAGGGGCAGTATAATATATTCTAATCGATCACATTATCAGCCCCAACCTGGAGTGTTTATTTTGTTCTGTTGAATATATTATTCAAGCCATTCAGCCCTTTGGCTTCGATAAGGTCACCTTTCTTGTCTCAATTGTGAGAGGATTGGACAGCTTTGCTTCAAATTGATCTGCTTATTTTCAGTTCTACAGAGACATAGGGGTTCTTTATATTCAGTTAAAGATATCAGGGTAAATCATCTTTGAAGGTTGCATCTTTGATACATCTTTCTATCTTCAAGACTTCTTTGTCATCTAATCTTGAAAAAGTGTTTCATTTCTAAGGGGTCCCTGTTGCCTTTTGTGCTCATGGGCTTGGGTTTGTTTGGTTTTTTTGATAGTATCTGGATTTCCTTACCGTGTTTCTTAGAAAATAAGACCCTGTCTTATACTTTCTTGAACTTTGAAATAAGCGCTTGGCCTTATTGCCATGCACTCAAAAGCCCGATTGGGCTTATTATCAGGGGATGTCTTTTTTGGGGAAAACAGGGTAAAAACATGAAATCACAATGTTTGCTGTTGATTTATGGTACCCAATCTGCTGTTTGAAGTAACAGCCTTCCTTTGCCTAATACTAGGACCTACACAATTCCCCATCCTAAACTCAAAAGAAATGTAGATCCCTGTTATGTGTTCCTACATCAGTATGATTTTTTCATACTGGTACCTTTTCAAACTAAGTAACATCATCAATGCTGGTAAGGGAGTAGGATTTGTTTACATTTTATAGGTAGATGTTGTTTATCTAGATGTGTCTATTGATGGTTGATTTGTCTGAGTGCCAGACTTCCAAGAAACCTGTAGCGTTTTTTAGAATTGGCTTCGTCTACTTTCCATTCAAAAGAGACAATCAAAAAGCCAAGAAAGAAAAAAGAAAACCCTCCTCACCAGCAATCAACACCTAGATGAACAGAATTCACCAAGATTAACACTAGACCAAAACAATACCCCAATCATCTACAACTGAGATCTACATCTATCAACTACAAACTGAGACAAACAAGCTAACAGTAAACAAAAGTCTAATAAAAAAATCAACAAGCCCAACTCCCATCAAAACTGACAGGGCAAACCACTAGTATATAAATGAGAGCAAACTCTCAAGCTCAGAGAGCACCTAGTACTCAACAGTTAAACCCTGAGCTACAAATATTCTCTTCTATTGTTATGTATGCTTTATTTTGAAAATAAAGGTCTGAGGAAAGAATTGCATGTCCCATCCCATCTGTAGTGTTCTAAGTGCTATTGGACAGTACAGACACATTTGGGCTGATTTCTAGGGGGAAAAAACAATTACTGTAAGAAAATGAATCTTCCTGCTTCAAATTATGACTCAACCAAGTTTCTGGCTTTTCAGATTTTGCACTAATGCATCTTTTAAAATATGTACCAATCTAGTGAGTCAAAATTTAATAAAATCTTTGTGAAGCTTCTCAAGAATAATTCAAGGAAAGTGAGTATAGATAAGTGATCACAGGTTTGTAATTTTACTGCAATATTACACTGACAAAAGGGAGTTAGACTCAGCCTTATTCTACTTGGCACAGATAAGGTATAAATATAATAGACAAATCTCTTTTAGAAAGGCTAATGAATGCCTGCATGATTTAATATGGAAGAAATTAATCTTTCAAATTTAATATGAGAAAGTTATTGAAAAAGAACATCTAGCAAAATTCTTGACTAGAATGTAATTATGTATTAAAATATAAAAATAGCCCAGGGACCATACAGAAATATTGGTATTTTTCTACTAAATTTATACTCAACAATTTCAAATTGCTAATGGCAATAGCACTTAAGGAAAGTCATTTTCATTTTTTGTACAACCCCCCCCTCGCCACCTAGATAGATTGCTTCGCTTTTATAATATTATTTCCAGAGTCACCTCAGTACAATTTTACACTCAGCATGTTTCTTCCCAAAACCCAAACAGCCCTGAAATGTCAGCCAGTACTGAAATATACTTGATTGCCTATTGACCCATAAGAGTCTAGCAGATGTCAGATTAATGTTTATAATAAATAGATGGACAAGTGTCCCAAAACCAAAAAAGAAAGAAAGAAAGAAACCAAAACCAAATACCTCATGTTACCCTTGTTATTTTTTAATGAATAATTAAAATAGTTAAAATTAATAACAACAGTTAAAATTATTACAAATTAAATAAATAAATGTTGAATATGCATAAAAGATACTTATTTTTCCATTACTGGTATATGTAGCTGACATCTATACAAAAAATGCACAGAAAAACTTTTTTCTATAGGTAACTTAACTGTCTTGGACCTGACAGAATGATCATTTTTGTTCTTTCAAATTTTCACCTCTCCCTTTTTGAATGTCATATCAATTCTATCCAGGTATGACTTTTTTGCATTTTCTTTTCTCTGAATCGATTCACTACTGATGTAGATATGGATACATAGATAGATTTAATCATTCTTTCTCTCTGTATGACAAAACCATCTCAGTATGTTTCTTTGGTAAGGATCCATCTGCTTTTTAGCCTACACCAGAGGTGGGTTGCTCCCAGTTCAGAACGATTCTTTAGAACCGGTAGCAGGAATTTCCTCCCACTCGCCAAACCGTGAGCGATTGCTGGTTGGCCACGCCCCTGAACCAGCTCTAATGGTGGTGCTTTAGGTGCTACCATTTTGTTTTTTGCTTCTGCGCGAACCCGCACAGCCCACGCAGTGTGGGAGGAAGTGAACCGGCAGCAAGGTAAGTTAGAACCCACCCCTGGCCTATACCCATTCACACTTCACTCTAATCCTTCTTGTTTTATCACATATGCTGCTTCAGAAGATAGTTTCTAGTGAATACTTCTTTATGTTTTTCCTGACTACATCTCTTATTTCCATATGCCAAAAGGACTCGTGTATGATCATTTTTTGTCTATTATACCTTTCTAACATTTTTATCAGCATTTGCATACCTTCAAAAATTATCCAATTTTTCTCCCATCCTTAACAAACGTATCACCAAGATATATAAAGTCATTTGCTCTAGTTTTCATCATTTATGTTTAACTAGTAATCAATCATTCCAATTTTCCCTGTCAGGCAAAATCTCTGTGCCACCTCTGTGATACATTAATGAGCAGATTCATGCTCCTTATTGCATCTTATAGTCTATCTAATATTCATTGTAAATTATTCAGGTTCTCAGCCAAATAAATGATATCAACTGCAAAAAGTGCAAGTGCATTCACATTCACACACCTCTAACAAACCACATGTATTTCTTATCACCATTGTATTCTTCAGTAATTCTTTCAACTGGTCCTCATAAGCAATCAAATTAAACTTGCATTTAGTTTTGGTTTATTCCTTCCTCATGTGTACATATAAGCAGTCTTACGTTTACATATGTGAAACAGAGCTTTTTCTAGGAAGATGTTTACCAAACAGTTGCCATTCTAATTCATTAGTGTATCTTCAAAAGCCTCAGTTTTTGTCTCTGTAGTGTGTCAACTTGTTTTCATTAATCCATTCATATCATCTAACAGAATAATTTTCTCTGGATCGTATTTATTCAGAATGCTGCACATTTTTTCTTAGATCATATACACTCACAGGGTTGGGGCCGGGGGACAAGATGAAGATATCAGGAAGCACACCTTTCAACATCACAAGGCAAATTCTACTGCCTAAATACTTCCATGTGACATCACAACATTGAATAGCTCTGAATGCCTACATATATTAGTCTTTTCCTTCATAATTAATTTACACCTTCACTTCCTTTTATGGATGATGGTGAAAGAAAGTTTGTGAGTGTTTCAGATCCTGCAGCTTGGAATCATACAGCATGATCTAAGCTTCATATTATTTTACTGTTCTTACATAGCCAGGTGATAAGCACTAGCACTTAGCCTCAATTCTGGAAAAAAATCATAAATACTACAGAGTATTTGCCCTAGCTAGGTTTGATGCAGAGTCACAGCAGTGCAATATATCAAAATATTTATTCTCATGAATGTCTGTCCATATGACTCCATGCTGTAACTTATACACAGACTTCTGTGAAATGTTAATTAGGCCCCTAATTTAAAAAAAAACCCAGACAGAGAGGATGATTAAAAACCTTCTTTTTCCTGGCAGATAATAACAACATGTTTACTGACCAGGTAGACAACTGTCTGGCTGCTATCAGAATATCACTAACATTTCAAAAAATGTGTTCTAAGTAATAACACAAGCTATGCTTATATAAGCCTTATTCAAAGCCATGAAATTAATATAAAAAAACAAATACTACCGGATATCAAGCAGCTATGTTTTCCTGTTAATATTGTAAATTTTCTTTGACAATTTCATCTCTTTCTCTCTAAAACCTAGAAGTCACATATATAGAAATCATATAGAAATCCCAAGTACATATCTCCTATTATTCCTTTGGGATAAAAACAGATGCGCAGGAACAAAAATGAAGAAACACTGCCACAATAATCCCAAAATACATTATTTCAGTGGCATCAAAGAAAAATAATCTTAATAGTTGCAGATAAGCAATTTATAAAGAAGTTTGAAATAAGTGAAATTATTTTGTGGTACAATAGTACAAATCTTGACAAAATGATCTTGCACATGCCATATTAAAATGTATGGAAGTTGCAACAGACCGTCAATATGTTTGGGCCCTCCTGAATTACACTTAGAGCTGGTCAGTTGGGGAGGAAGGGCACTTTTAAGTAGCTCATAGCATGGAAAATATCTAGTTTGTACAGGAAACAGGAAACATTTTTTTCTCTTATTTCACCTATTACTGAGATAATTCTGTTCAAAAACCATGAAATAATCATACAATTGGTTCTTCCAGGCCATAGAAAGATACCTATATTTAGGAGAGTGCATCTAATGTATCTGTGGCCTGAGGCAGGATAGCTACAGCGTTATTCAGAATGGGGAGGTGCCTTAGGGAACTTAAATGTGATGGGAGAATAATAGCAAGGTGTTGGAAAACTCTCTGTGACTGTTTCTTGAATTGGGCTGCCACCCTCAGGTGAGATGACCAACTATTACCAAATTGAAAACAAAATTCAACTACCACGGATCAACTCGGATGGAAGAATTTTATCCTCTGTTTCCAGGAGTCAACTATACTGTAGACTGGAATGAAACACAGACAAAAACACTTTTGAGCCAGGCAAAGTCCTTGGAATCCCCTGATCAATTTAAAGAAACTATAGCACTTTTTAAGTAATGTTTTTTTTAATTAACATTTATAAATGCAAAAATAAAAAACTAATACAAGCTATAAATCTACTTCTGAGAAATAATACAAGGTAATACCTCTTTGGCATCTGGCGTAGCTTATGCATATATATGCTTATGTGGCCAGTAAATGAAATATAGCAACCTGTGATTAAACACTAGTATGATGGTAATAGTATGACAAATAATATGTGCTTCCTCTGCCCTCTCTTCTGAGTTGTCAGAAAAGGAACAATATAATTCGGGATTAAGTACTTTGTAGTCTGTTTACTTAAGTAATAGATGAACCATTGTTTTTATCTCTCTTAACCTCACATAGGCAAATCAATATGGATATTACAAAATTTCTCCTCCAATAAGGTTGACGGTAACGTTTTACAGCATACTAAGGTAAATGGTATGTTAAATAAATATTTGCCAAATCAGAATTGAAGAAGCTTCTTGGATGAGAAGCAAAACATCTTTCTGAAGAAAAAACAAAGCCCAGTTAAAAAAGCACCTTTGAGTTCTGATAACAATTATACTCCTGCCTTTCTGATGTTCAACAGTCAATATGCTTTCTTCAATGGCTATTTTGAGATTCAGTTTGGTGTAGTGTAGTGATTAAAGGCACAGGAGACTGTGGATTCCAAAGCTGTTGGGTGACTCAATCACCCTCTCTTAGCCCTAGAAACAAAACAATGGTAAACCACTTCCAAAATCTTGCCAAGAAAACTATATAAATTTGTTCAGGCAAGAATCAAGAATGATTTGAAGGCTTCTTTGTTATAGTTTTCATCAATGACTAATATGTATTGAGCAGGGGTGACATTCAAATGATTCCCCTACCGGTTCTGTAGGCGTGACCAAGCCACCCCCACCAAGCTATGCCCACAGAACTGACAGAAAAGTTCAGCCAGGTCTTCTAGCATTTAACCTGGCTGCTTCTTGCCTCCTTCTCATATTTGCTCTGTGTGTATGAGCCCGAGGAGAAAGAGAGAAGGAGTGAGTGGGAGGGGCAGTGCAGGGTGGTGCGCTTTACCTGTTCTCCAAACTGCACATAACTGCCACCATCGGTTCTATAGAACCTGTCCGAATGTGCTAAATTTTACCCCTGATATTGAGGTATTTTTTATGAAACATTAGCATTAAATTCTGACCAGTGAAAGAATTCCCCAATTTCTTCCATACTTTGGTTTTGTACTAGGGTCAAAAACATATTTTAAACTCTTTAAGACTATAGAGAGTTCTTTATGGGAATGACTTAGTATTGCTCAGCTAAATACTGTAGGACAAGGCACCGAGCAATCTGTGGTGTCTTGTATATATTCAAATATTGAGAAATTTAAAGGAATGATAAATAGCCGCATCATTTCTGTTACGTTTTTTGTAAACTGGGACAAATCTTGTACATTGCCAGTTATCTGACATTTGCCTTACCTGATCTGCATGATCCAAAATGCCACCAGTATCGGAAACCATCAGATTGCTCATACTTTAAATATTTCAGGGGAAATCAAATCACTACTATTGGCTTTCCAATTTTTCATTTCTCTAATTTGTTTTTTCATTTCATAAAAGGTGAGAGTACTAGTCTACCAACAATTTCAGTTGATTTCTAGGACTAGTAGTTGAGGTGATTTTTTTTACCCAATAGTCTGAAGTGCTACTGGTCAGAACTTCATAGCTTACTTTACCATTTAATTCTGAATTATTACAAGTTCTGTCTGAATTCAATGTTGAACTTGCTCCATTCCATTCTAATATCAACCTACCAATAGTGTGACAGTTCTTTCTGGCTGCCTCTTCTAAACAGTGTCACTAAGATACAACTCTTACAATACTAATTCACTGCTATTTATTAACTTTTTTCAATTATGTCTTTGCATGTTTCAAAGTGAACAAGCTAGAGGTGCAAAAACAGAAACAAAAATCAAGGACCAAAACTACATATAGCCCAGAAGAAAAAGCACAGCAGGTAGGAAAATGCATTATACATTTTACTAATTCTAATACACTCTGGACTAAAATAATTAAAACTCATAAGAAAGAACAAGCATTTGGAAATGTCTCCCTGGGTTTTCAATTTTCTTTAAATTCTCAGAAATACAGTATGTTACTGTAATACAGTTAAGGTAACTCTATCAAACCCCTGCCAATATTATTCGCCTGAGCTAACATTCACTTTTTCGTGGCAATACACCCAATAGATTAAATCGAGTTCTCAGTGCCAATTTACAGCAACGTGCAAAAGCTTCCTACTGGGGAATACATCTCCTCTATCAAACATAGATCATAATGAGCAACCATGGAACACCTATGGCAGAAAAAGATTAATTCTAATAAGCTAGAAATCACCAGCAACCCTCCACAGCGGATTCATAATCTATTAGAACAGACAGGTGATTTAAGACTCTAGACAAGCAATAAAAAGTGTAGTTGGGAGGAAAAACCCTAAGCAACATCAACTACACCAGACACAATTCTGGTTTTTGAGAGCTAATGAAGCTTAAAAAGAAAACTTTCAAAAAAAGCAAGTACAATTTCCTAATTCTTGCACATTCCTAAACAGGAATATCCTGAGAGGACTGACTACTGATAATTAAGAGTAACATAAAAGCAATAAAATAAAATAAAATAAAAATATAGAGCAATCCTTAGGGTGGATTGCTATTACTGGGAAGAGAAGGACATGTTATTAAAAGACAAAGGGGAGCATAATAAATTTACACGCTTGTCACACAATTCCCTTTCAGCAATGTTATAGAAAGCATTAGAAAGGGAGTAAGAAACAGTAAGCCAGATAAAATAACAGCATGAGTTAAAAAGGGAATATATTTTAATCTAGTTTAACCAATCTCATTCAATATATCTCTTCATTTTTTATAGCCACACAAAACATCCTTGCTTCTACCATGCCCATACAATTGCTTCAGACATGGTCCTCTTGTTTCATTTTCTTTCATTTCTGACAATCATAGCAATTCCATAACCACAATTTTCTGTCTTCCTCTTTCTCCTATGTAGGTTTTTTTTTGGTGTGATTCAATTATTATTTATTCTCTTCAATAATAATTCACCCACATTCATCCAGTTCCCATTCATTGTTGACACTATCCGGATCTGTTTTATCCTACGCACTTTTAAGTAATTTATTGCCCCCAAATTCAACTTATTCTTATTTTCTGCCAACATAGCCAACGTCCATTCCGTATAGCTTTCGTCCTGCTCTCTCTCCTCGTACCTACATTCCATGAAACTAACTTTTCCCCACAATACACGCTGTACAACATCTCTCTCTTGTGTTTTGTAGCAGACAGATTTTTTCTCATATTTCAGCATTGCATTCTTATTAGCACAACTCCTCACACATTTATGACATTCTATAAAATAATACTTTTTCACTCTGCTCTAGCCGTGTTCCACGTCCCATGGGTTCACTGCCATTCATTCTGTTGGGAATTTATATTGCTTTTCCTTATTTCAATTCTTTTTCTTTTTTCGATGCTTGTCCCCCCACCCTCCAAGATCCAGTCTTGATAGTAGCAAAAAAGCCTGTCTTACATTCAAAACCCCTCAACACCCCTGATAGATTTTATCAATCTTTCAACTTCAACATTTGGATTAATCATTCCTTCTGAATTATTTCTTTCTCATGTGTAGGTAAGAGTAGGTATTGTGGCCCGCCAACAGTCCGTGCAGCTGGTAGGTGATTCTGACAGTAAAGAACTGATGTAGTAATACACCAGTGGCCTGTGCAGCTGGCACCCGAGTTGGACAGTGAGGAGGCTGGAGAGGACTCAGTGCCAGAGGCGGAGATTCAGCCAGGGCCTTCAGAACCTCCGGAAGCTCCCATCATATTCTCAATGCATGGGCACTCAGAACTGCCAAAAGGCAGAAATGGTTCCTCAGGAGGAGGTCTCCTCAGGAGTAAGGCTTGGGGATAATTGGCCACTCCCCTAGCCTATTTTAGGGATGACAACGACAGCAAAACCTTTGCAGGAAACAACGTTCATCATTCATTCGTTAATGTGCTTTCATGCTTTGAAAACGTCTGCTCAGCTCTTGTTATCTATTTTGGCATTCTTCCTGCGGACTGCTTCTAGGCATTTTGCCAACCCTTGTAAGATTCCTGATATATCCAGGACTATTTGCTTAGACTTAATTTATGAGTTCATGGACTTATTCTAGCTGTTAATGCACTTTAATTAACAGCTGGTTTTTCAGAAAAGATGGCTTTAACTTGTGTTAAACTACTACTAAGCAAGCTTATTAGTAGTCATTAATTGAGTAAACAAATCTTTAGACCAACTTAGTGTGTGCTGCATTCTTGGTGGTCCGTAGCTGGAGCAGAACAAGTCCCAATTGTGGTCATAAGTCAAGGACTACCTGTCACTGACTTACAACCATAATTAGGATTGAAATTTGGGTTGCTAAGCAAAAGATGTCATGTGACTGCATCGCCTAGCTGCAATCCCAGCAATCCCCGCTACCTTTGTTAAGATAATCTACTAGTCATTAGTTGAGGATCCACCTCAATCAAAGCCATTTCTGTCTCCGTCCTTCCCAGCCCCGAACCTAGTAAGGTAAGGAGCTGCCTCCGATTTGATTCCCCCTAGCCACCTTTCCCCCCCATATCACTGCCCCTTTGGCTCTGGGACTACATGCTGCAACTCGGGAATCTGCAGCTACCCCACTCAGTCAAAGTCATCCTTGGTACCCTGCACCTCATGACCCCTGCCGACCCTGCTAATCTTCACCACCATCTTCTTGTTCCTGCTGATGAAGCATTTCTGGCCTGGCCGTTGGGGTATATAGGACTGGTTTCATGAGGCAAATAAGGAAAAAAAAGCACAAAGCACAAAGCACAAAAAATTGAAAAGGAAAGGCTGCTTTTGGCTTCCCCCTCCCCATTTTCACAAAGCCAGCCCCAGCCCCACCCAGGAACTTTTTGCAAAAAATAAAATAAAGCCTTTTTACTACTATAGTAAATCAATGAAAATGATTTTATTTTCCAGATGCTATAATGTAAAACCAAAACTTTTAAAACAGAGAATAGGATTAATTCAATGTAACCTCACAGCCATCAGTAAAATGTTAGTATCTGGATTCTTTTCACCAGGAAGCTTTCCACTTGTGGTAGAATTTGTGCCCTTTTTGGTTATCCATTTTTGTTGACCTTCAGAAGAACTCAGCGCAGATAATATTTCCCATAGGATAAAACTGAAAGTATTTTTTTAAGTAGTTAAGCAGGATTTATACAGATGAGGAATTGATGCAAAATCTATTGTGGCTCTCTTAATTAATCTACGAGAAAAATACAAATTTTCACCATGAGAACCATGCAGTACTTTTAAAAGATGTCATATTCCCCCCCTCCTCCCCCTGACTATTAAGGGTTAGAAAATTTAAGTAAGAATTAGGGCAATATTGTTACCTAGCAGCGTCAATTACAGAAACATTGCCACAAAAGGAAGGAAAAAGGGAGCGAGGGAGGGGAAGTGAGTTTATTCCATTGGTTTTGATGGGAAACCAACTGTTTATTATTATTATTTTTCTCATCTGTTGCTAATTAGTAGTCATTCCCATCTGGACAACTACAATGTTTCAAGTTAGTCGTAAGTTTTATATATTTAAAAATCAATGCCTATTTTGGCTATTCATTTTTTTCCCTATTCTTTTTCCCTGGTTCATATCTTGTTTATCTATTTCTATAAGCAATTTATATAGCCTCCTATCTCACAATAATGACTCTGTCTTTTAGAATGTCAGTAACCATGTTTTAAATTGCCCTGGGGGTGGGTTATTATTTGTACATGTCCATATCGTTAAACAATGGAAGCATACAGATCATTGGATAAGACGCTTCACTTCGGATCCATTACCTCTTGGTTTTCATGTCTATTATACAAACACCTAAGGAAGCCTTCATACACCAAGCCTTTGAGTAACTAGGTATACTTTGCTTGAATTACTTTCAGAGACCTATTAAACTTAACCAACTCACATTGCGCCAACTCAGAAAGCTCAAACTGCCCAAGGAGCTGCTGATCCAGTTCTACAGAGGAATCATTGAGTCTGTCATCTGCACCTCTATAAC
>JANHGD010010321.1:168033-183307 GCA_027560375.1 Imantodes cenchoa
CTTGGCCAATAAAGAATTCTATTCTATTCTATTCTATTCTATTCTATTCTATTCTATTCTATTCTATTCTATTAAAATAGAGGGAAACAAAAGTAGGTTCAAAAATGTAACATCAAGCATAAACATGTTTTTAATCATCTTTTAATAATAAGCAGGAATATTTCCTAAGGATTCCAATGCATGCTAAAACAAATTAACAAATTAGATGCTTCTCCAGTGAAATTTAGATCATTGGGATTACTCACTCAATAAAAGGATCGCTGGTAGAAGTTCTTCTCCTGGGAGCTAAGGCAATTTACAACCTTTGTGCAGGATTCCTCTTAACTTTGCAGTATTATTATTTATTAAGTTTATGTACTTCCCAAGTCCCAAAAATCTAGCAAAATCCTGGCCCAAGACAAAAGCAAATGTATACACGCTATCTGAATTTTGGTGAATTAACTAAGTGTATAACTGAATGTGTGCAAAAACACCAAGAAGCAAAAACACCAGGTACAAGATGGACCTGTTTAGGAGGCTTGAGGCTATCTGTCCTCCTCAGTCTGAAAAATATTGTATTTCCTTAGTCATTAAAGTCAGCTGGGTGACTTTGGGCCAGTCACTCTCTGTCCACCCAATTCACCTCACAGGATTCTTTCTGAGGGGAAAATAGCAGGAGGAAGGCATGTTGGATATGTTTGCCACCTTGATTTATTTGTACAAATAATAAATGCGGGATACAAATAACTAAAATAAAAATAACAGGCAGCCCTGTGTTTTAAAATTGGCTGCCTGTCAGTCTCAAACAAATGCAAACAAAATCATCATCAAAAAGCTTCAAGACTTTCAAGGATGAAAGGGTTTCTGGCTTGGCAAGATAACTAAGCAGCAAAGAGGAAAAGTTAGCTAGGGAAGGGATCTAGTGAGAATTCACTCTTTGCCCAGACTTATTACCTGGACAAAATAAAGCTTGGAAGTACGTAAACTTGGAAGTGTGTTTTTTTTCTGGCATAAAACTTACAGAGTTCTTGAATCTAAGCTCAGGAAGTTCTCCTCTCTGAGTACCAAATAAAAAAGGGGTTAAGAGATAGCATATACCTGGCACAAGCTTTGTCATGCCAGAGAAGCCATCTCTATGCTACTTTTTTCCCCTATATACTTTTTTATTTTTTATTTAATACTAGCTGTACCCAGCCACGCATTACTGTGGCCCTTACATCCAGACTCAGCAACTGATTAGCACAAGAAAATAAGCACCCAAGTTTTCACCCTCCTTTTGGGTGTAAAAGGTGCGTCTTATACTCCAAAAAATATGGTGTGTTTTATTTGCAGACTAAAATGCCTCTCTGACCTACAACAATGGCTGTTTTAAGCACCTGCATGTTTTTACCTGTCACAGTATAGTATAGTTTTATATACCCACAATAGTAGGTATATAAAAACACACATTTACATTTTTATTTATATAGATAAATAGAAGGAGCAACGTATTCAAAATTCATGTAAACAGTATGTTGCCTGGTTACAATTTTTTTAAGTAATACTCATCATAGTAATAATGTTCTCTAGTAATAATCTCGTCATGACAGTGTTTTCCCCTCATAATATTAATACATATTAATGATTAATACTAATCAAAACTAATAAGTTACAATAATCAACCCTAATAGTGAAATTAATCTTTCTCTTGTGATTTTAGAAATTCTGACTTCTGTTTCTCTTATTTAACCATCAATAGAACAGATGTCATATCTCAAAATATTCAGTGTCTTCTTTTTCTTTAATTTCAAGTGTTGGTTTATTCATTTCTGCACATTTCCCCTGTATACTTTTAGAGATTAATAGGGCTGGCAACAGGAGATGGCATGTATTAAAGGAGAGAAAATAACGAAATGGAGACTGCACCCTGTCCTCGCTTTCAACTTCAAGGCTGGTGGATTTGTAGGCTCTGACTCGCAGAGTCTATTGTTTGGAATCTTTTAAACAACCAACAATCTTTGCAGTAAACTCAGTTCTTCTCCTGGGTATTATGCTTCTTCTTCAGACTGAATCCAGGACAGTATTCACCACCATTACAGTCCCTCTATATCAGTAGTGAGTTCTAAATCCAGTCACTACCGGTTCGAGTGCACTCATGCGTAGAAGCATCCCGAGCAGGTGGCCGGAGCCTCCTGCCGCCACTGCTACCGGTTCGCTGAACCGAGAGCAACCCACCACTGCTCTATATACAACTCCTGACAGAGGCCTTCGCATTTTGTCACAACAGCTTGAAAATGGAAGGATATATTGATAAGGGTGCTTTGAGCCTGACTTGTGTCCTGAAACAACTTGTTTTTCTGTGACAGGGCAGTGAATAACTTGCCAGCAGAAGTTGTGAATTCTCCAAGAGATTGGACAACCATTTGTCTGAAATGGTACAGGGGGGGGTTGGACTAGAAGACTTCCAAGGTCCCTTCCAACTCTGTTATTCTATTCTATTCTATTCTATTCTATTCTATTCTATTCTAATAGGCATGCTTAAATAGCTAAAAGTTCTGTGTTACCATATAGTTAGAAAAGCTTCAGTGTAGATTTTTTTTTTAAATGTAGAAAATTATAAAACAGCTTACACTCACAGCATCTGTAGGATCTTTCTTTCCCTGATGTTTGTAATGAAATCACCCTTGCAATTTTTAAAATGAAAATGTATAAATGATGACAAAAGGTTGGCAAGAATCTCTTTTGTTTCAAAGTGCAAATAGCTGCTTTCAACCTTTGATGCAAACCTTTCCCTGATTTCTCGGGTTTTTTAATGCAAATTTTACCAGTGTAAATAATTTGCATGCAATTTCAGCAGCATTTGTTTCTCTTTTAGAAGCATTTTGACTTTGGGATTCCCCCCCCCCCCCTGGATTTTTACTAATACTCACTAGTAGATTGTGATGCTAGTGATCCAATGGTTGGGCAAAAAACAGCTGCAGAGGGCTTCTGTCTTGATAAGATGTCTTCAGCAGTGCAGACCATCAAATTTGCTGCCTGGAGTGGAGTTTCTCAACCCAGCACTGTGTTGAATTGCTGTGAACTGGACCCCATCCATACTGTGTATATCAGGTGCATATGCAGGCCAAAAGAAGTGGTAGAATTCTTGGTAAAGTAACATTCTGTATATTGCTATTGCTGACTGATACTTTGAAGTACCCTGTAGCACATCTAAAGATCATGCCAGTTCAGGTATTCAGTCTGAATATATAACTCCACAGTGTGGGGTGTGAGGCAATTGTTGGGCTAATCCTCAACATCCCCGCATTCATTTCTTTATCTCCTTCATAGTCAGCCTTCGTGTGTTTAGAGTAAAGGTGCCAAGTGGAGAGTCTTATGTTTAGCTGGATGAGAATAAGCCTTACCTTCCTCTGCCACCCCCTGATATATACTTCGAAAGAAAAAAGCATTGCTTTGCTTTCATATTATATTTTAAGAATATAATACATCTGCCTTTCCTCTTCATAACTTCACTAGATGGAGGAGGTATTGGAAAAATATCTGAAGGATAATGCAAAAGATGCACCGAAGCTAGTACCCCAGGAAGGCAGCACTAATAAATACAAAGGATGGTAAAATTAAAACTGAGGATCCCCAGGCAAAAGACGTGCAATGATTGTTCTATACCAGGGGTCTCCAACCTTGGAAACTTTAAGACTTTGGACTTCAATTCCCAGAATTCCTCACCCTGGCTGAGGAATTCTGGGAGTTGAAGTCCACAAGTCTTAAAGTCTTTCTGAAATCAAAGTTTTCCTAGAAGACAGAAAACTTAACAAAGCAAGGGAATTAATTTCATCCTGGCCCAAGTGGGATGTCATGCCATCATAAAAGAAACATGTCTTAGAGAAACAATTTCCTTTGAAGTTCCATTTATTCATCTAGAAAATGGGAATAATCAGAACTTCATTGATGGGATTTCAAACTGTGATGCAAGTAAAGTATATGAATAACTGCAGCCTGATCAATAGTGATTCACTCAGGCTTTCATGCTTAGTTCAGCCTGAAGCATTATGATGTGGCTCTATAAAATAAAATACAGACGTGTGTGTGTGTGTGTGTGTGTGTGTGTGTGTGTGTGTGTGTGAGAAAGAGAGAGAGAGAGAGAGAGAGAGAGAGAGAGAGAGAGAGAGAGCATCCTTTTTTTGTTAAATGCTGCCTGTCTTTAAAGAATATACAGATAGTCCTCAACTTACATCCACATTGATGCTGTTAAGTGAGAAATTTGTTAAGTGAGTTTTTTCTCATTTTACGACTTTTCTTGCCACATTTGTTAAGCGAATCACTGCAGTTGTTAGATTAGTAATAAGGTTGTTAAGTGAATCTGGGTTCCCCATTGGCTTTGCTTGGCAGAAGTTCGCAAAAGGGGATTACATAATTCCAGGACACTGCAACTGTCTTAGAAGTGAATCGGCTGTCAAGCATCCAAATGTAAATTATGTGACCATGGGATGCTACAACAGTCGTAAGTGTGAAAAATGGTCGTAAGACATTTTTTCAGTGCCTTTGTAACTTAGAATGATCACTAAACAAACTGTTGTAAGTGGAAGACTAACTATGCTCTTTTGGAAGGCTAAGAGTGGAGGGGGAAGAGCTCTGCAAGGATTTCATTTGCATATCTGATTGGAAAATTTATATTTATTTAATTGCTATAGATACAGATCTTTATTATGGAAAAAAGTTTGGAAAGAATCTATAGAATCTTAGATTTCTTCTCCTGACATTCTTTATCACTAATATAGAGCTTCTTTTTTTCATGGAAAAGAAATTTATTATTTCTATCAATTATTATATCCCCCAGTTAAGCTCACCTAATTATTAACTTGCTATCTCACATATGCTCACTTCTGTTTTGCCACACACACACACACACACACACACCCAACCCATCATTCTATATGGAACTTAATAGCCTCGTAACAGTTCTGATTGCTTCAAAGCTCATGCCAATATTTTAATTTTCTTATATAACTCCTTTCATAGATTAGGTCTAATTCACTTAAGGATCTCCTACTCTTGTGCACTTTACCTCAACTCTTAATTCTTCAATACAGCACTTTCTGCAGGTCACAAAACAGATATGTCCAGAGGCATGTACAAGATCCAATTCTTTTGTCAAAATGTCACAACACATGTACAAAGGGGGCAAAGCTTATGTCACATTGGTGTGACACAGCATTTGTAATTCACCTCTCCCTGCCCCCCAATCCAGGGATGCTACTGGATAAATCTAATATTAGCAATGAATACTGCTTTTTCTACAATGAATTTCCATTGTGAAATATTCCACCAATGGACTTGAAACAGAATTCTTCCTTGGTACATGTTAGAAGTGAGCTTAAACATCTAACCTTTTAGCTAGGTGTTTCAGAAATTTAACTAGTTTCATGCTTATGTGTGTAAATGTGTGTATGTCTGTGTATCCATGTGTATGATATAAATTCGTAAATAAATGAAAATAAAACAGATTAGGTTTCTCACAAACCTGGGTGGCAATATAAGACAGACTCTTCTGTTCTGATTTTGTAGGAATGTTCTTAGCAAGGATGAAATACACTAACTGGATTTATACATGATTAATTTAATCATGGTTTATTAAATTAACTCAGTGATTTTATACAATATGCTAAGTCATAAATAATGGCCTATAAAGCACATTGGCCTGTCATTATTCAGCTAAACCAAGCAAACACATTGAACACTGGGCCCTGTCTAACAAAATGAAATGCAATGGAGAAAAAAGTAAGGTTCTATACTTACTCAAGGAAAACCATATGTAAAGACACAGATTAGGTGAAACTTGGCTCAGTAGTAGTAACTGTGAGAGTAATTTTGGAGCCCTAGTGGACAACCACTTAAATATGAGCCAGTAACATTTGGCAACAGCCAAAAAACCCAGTAAAATACTAAGCTGCGTTAATAGAGGGATAGAATCAAGATCATGTGAAGCATTAGTACCATTTTTAAAGCCTTAGTAATACCACCCTTGGAATATTGCATCTTCCAAATGTATTGCTTCTTCTTGCATTTCTTTGAGATGCTTCAATGACCCTCAAAAAGGATGCACATGACCAGCTGTCTGCAAGGAATATAAATCCTTCCGTTCCCGACCATCCAGACAGAGCTGAAGCAGCTTCTTGGATGAGAAGCAAAAACAAGAAAGTCCAGTTGTCTCTTGAAAAGCACCTTTGGGTAACTGTGACCTGGATCTCTACAGACTTTTAAGAAGAGAAGCAACTTAGAAGTAAGGAGAAATTTCCTAACCGGTGCAACGGCTTGCCTTCAGAAGTTGTGGGTGCTCCATCACTGGAAACTTTTAAGAAGAGACTGGACAGCCATTTGTCTGAAATGGTATAGGGCAGTGATGGCGAACCTTTTTTCCCTCGGGTGCCGAAAGCATGTGTTTGTGCACTATTGCACATGCACGAGTGCCCACACCCATAATTCCATGCCTGGGGAAGGCGAAAACAGCCTCCCCATCCCCCTTGAGGCCCTCTGGAAGTAAAAAACGCCCTCCCAGAGCCTCCATGTGAGCTGAAAATCAACTGGCCGGCGCACACATGCCCACTGAAGATGAGCTAGAGCAACGGCTCGTGTGCCAGCAGATATGGCTCTGCATGCCACCTGTGGCACCCATGCCATAGGTTCGCCATCACTGGTATAGGGTTTCCTGCTTGATCAGGACACTGGATTAGAAGTTCTCTAAGGTCCCTCCCAATTTTGCTATTCTGTTACTCTGCTAAAGCATAAATCATGGCTTTTAAACCACATAGGCCTGTCGTTTCTAAACTAAACCAAACACATCACAACATAGCCTGTTGTGTGAATCAAATAACTGATTTCTTGTCTAAAGCAGAATAAAAAATACTCAGGTATTTAAGATGTTGGGGTCCTGTTTCTATCAGCTCAAATCAATATGAGCAATGGAGGGGAATGATTAGCGTTATAAATCAAGAATATTAGACCAGGTATAGATTATATACTCCATGACCGGTTTCATAGCCAAAGCTTTATCAGTTCAGGTTTTAGTTTTATCAGCTCCAAGTTCAATGCTTTATCCACATCCAAAGAGCTGAAATTAAACTTCATGTATGTGTGTCTGCACATGTATGAGTGGGATGATTTTAAGACCACTATCATGTAAAGAGGTTATTTATTTATATTACCGGGAAGTTTTTTGACATCTGGAAAAATATGCAGCTTAGACCATGATTTCTACTAAAACCGTGCTTACTGGAAGATATATTTTCCTCTTATAATTCCATAAACTTTTGATGCTATACTCTCCTTCAACTGAATAATGACATTGTTATTCTTACTGCCATTATTTTCACCAGTTGAGAAACATGACCAATAATCAGTCCAATGAAATATTAGCTAACAGAGAGAGACATCCAAGCTTCTCTTGTTATGGTGAGTAAACTATACCAAATGAGGATGGTTGTATATCATATAAAGTTCATTATTCACAAGGTATCTGATTTCTTTTGAATTCAGTCAGGCAGAAAATGAACAGCTGTCAATGATAATCAGGATCAGAGAAAACAGCTTCTCAGAGTGAGATCCCAAGCCCTTCTAACATTATTAATGATTTTAGCTAACAACAGCAACAAAAAGCAGAAAAACAACAACAGCCTTATGCTATTTTTTCCATAAAAAGAAATGCAAGTATAGAAATGAGCTAGATTTTTCCAGATCCTTTATGAAATGTGTGCCAAAAAAGCAAATCCCATATATAATACTGAGTGATTGTCTTTAACCATCGCTTTGCTAATCGCAAGGTAGACCAGCCTTTTCTAACCTGGTATCTACCAAATATAATTGAACTATAATATCCATAATTCCTGGCCAGTGTCATCATTAGTCACAGGGCTGGTTAAGAATTTGAATGGATTAAACACAAAAGTTAGTGATCAGTACAGTTTGTTCAAATGGAGTGAATAAATGCAGTATACTGTATAGAGAAAGTGTGGGAGAAGAAGACCAAGGAAGCCATGGCTGGATAGAGTTAATAAGATTCTTACAAAGAAAGAAGTGAGAACTTTAAAGAATAAAATGTGAAGTATGAATCAGTGTGTGGACATAGTGGAAGAAAGGATGGTGTGCCAAAGTGGTATGGAGAAATTGTACAGGATAAAGGACAGAAATATTTCAAGAGCATAAATAAAACATAAATAAAGAGAGCTGAAAAATTCTTTAAGCCCTGGGAAGAAAGACAGTATTCAGAAGTACCTCAAACAGGATTTTTATTGATTCAGTGGTCTCTAAGAAGTAGGGAAAGTAAACCACAATCAAGGTTACAAGATTCTGTTATTGTAGTCTATCTCAATAAAGTATCGTTCTAATCTTCTTGTGAAATTGATCTTGTGCCCTGGTCTATGTAATGGGGCTGACAGTAATATAGTGACTGAAGTAGTGACTGGAGTTGTTCTAAACAAGATTCAGTTTTTTCTTTTCTTTTCTGTGATCTCTTGCCTCCAGTTTCTTTTGCTTACCACTTCTTCACTTTGCATAATTTCCTGTTTACAGAAGGGAATAATGTGATGGGCATGTACATATGCAATTCCAGCATATATGAAAGGCAATGACTGGACACACTTTTAAATGACTTGCTTTATCATTGAGTGAAAACTAGTTTAGAGGATCAGGTTGCACAGGAAATGTGAAAAGGTCAAAAGCAGTCATAAAGATGCCTTGGACACTTGGCAACAGCTCAAGGATATAACATGTTGCCATATCAACTAAAGATACTAAATCATGACTGATAAATAAAATAAAGCATAAAATGAAACTAAGCATTGCTAATCAAGCAGTGATGCATTCTGGGGCTGAATATTGACCCATATTCCTAGTTCAATTCCCTTTGAGCTGCCAAGAAATACAATCAAGTAACTCACTCTGCCTCTGAAGATGCCAGCCACAGCTGTCAGTGAGGTGTCTGGGGCACCACAGCCATTCAATTCAAAACACATCACTGCTTAATTGATGCTGACCATGAAAGCCTATACCCATACAAGCACTGTGAATTTCCTCTTGTTAAAAAAAATATAAGTATCAAAAGATTTGGTGATAAAGACATTGCTGTGAAAGGCTTTAATTGGAAAGTATCACAACAGAAAACCTAAAGCTAATTTCAATTAAAATTTGCACTTGTCGGTCACATTACTCTTGCCTGAATTGTTACTGATTTCTTTGAAAACAATAATTTTAAAACTAGCTATAAAATCAGCAACATTATAAGAATCAGAATTTAAGGAGAACCACAAATACTTAAGCTCATTAAGA
Source organism: Imantodes cenchoa (assembly GCA_027560375.1). NCBI lineage: Eukaryota > Metazoa > Chordata > Lepidosauria > Squamata > Dipsadidae > Imantodes > Imantodes cenchoa. Next base: position 177,313 of record JANHGD010010321.1, read on the forward strand.
TGGGGAAACTAGGAGTGGCAATTTATATGTAACATGAGAAAAACGTTTTCAAGTCAGAGTGGAGTTTAGGGAGGTTTTTACTGACCCAAGGAATCTGAGGAGACTGAATCAAACACACCATGATAAGGACCACACCTTCTTCCTGGCTGATGCTCAAAATGAATAGAGACCATAACAACATATGACTAAAATAAATATATAAATAAAGAAAATCAGGAAGAACGTGATACTTAGAATTTTACAGTATTATGAGATTTATTTTATTTATTTATTTATTTATTTATTTATTTATTTATTTATTTATTTATTTATTTGCATTTCTATGCCGCCCAACTTCACACGGACTCTGGGCAGCTCTGGGTGAGATTCTCCTCACCGTCACTATTCCTCTCTCCACTGAAGCCAATTCTGTGGTTCATGACAAAATTATACAGAGGAAAATTCAATTGATTAAATTAGGACTACATTCATGGAAGCAGACATATTCTGCAAATTAACAGCTTTGCAATTCTTTGCAAGTCTAACCAAAAGGTTGTAGTAAATGGGCTTACTCCCAAGAATGAGAATACTGAATAGAATTGAAGCCTGTTCGTTTAAATCTCACTTTCAGAGAGCTATAAAAGGAATAGTCATGTTCTTTCTGTCCTTTCACTCTCAGGCTTCCAGTTTTGGTATTCTAAGGCAATCAATTCAAATGGTATAAACAAACAACTCTCAGTAACACTAAACCACCTTGATAACATTTATCTGCCATTTGGTGCTCTCATTTATCTAATCCTTTTCCCAGAGTCAATTATTTGATGTAATAAAAATAAATGTCAATGCAATTATATGATGTAACTAGAGAATCCTAGTAATGGAATATATTTTAATGTGATGTAAATCAATCAACTCTTATATAAACTTTAAATTAGCATGATACAATGTTTGTAATATGACAGTAGATAAATAAAAGTCATGCATCCCCTCGCAAGATTTCGGTGATTTTTTGCTTCCTGCGCATGCGTGGAAGCAAAATCGCGCAAGGGGATGCACACAAGAAACGTGAAGATGCACGCACAGCACACCAGTAGGCAGGTAAGAGGAACCCGCCCCTGTACCATACCTAATCATACTCAAGCAAAAAACTCATAGGTATCAATTAACACCTACAATGGCTTATTAAAAAAGTTAGTGCCAGAAAAGGGGTAAAGTGGGGACAAAACTGCTTAAGAATTAAAAGATGCATACTAGAACTTCCAGAATTTCTCCCATTCTTATACTTTGCATGTCTTCATAAAAATAAAAAATAAAATCAGATTTCAATCACAATCCATGTCAGCACTTCCTCCTTGGCCAATGAAATCGACAAATTGTCATCTATTTTTACCACTTTATGTTTTAGTTTTAGCTTTTTTATGGGTCTCCATGAGACAATAATTCACAATAGAAAATCATTTGGAATGTTGGTAATACCAAAAGAAAAAAGAAAAGTTCAACTAATATGGATTCTACCATGGATATGTTAGGATCCAGTAATGAAATACCCTTCTTTCATTTACTCCGTCTAGAAGTAGATTTCTCCTGAATTTCTACTTGCTTTGCCTTTTTGTTTTCAGCAGCCTTTCCTATTTTAGAACAGACCAAATATGTGGGCACTTCTGCCTCCAGAAATCTCAGCCAGCACAGCCAAAAGTTTTGAGTCCGTTTTCTAGATCTCAGCTCATTTACTGAAAATGTAATACATACCGAATATATGAGCTCAGATCCAGTATACGTTCTCAAAATCCTGTCTGAAATTTCTGGAAGCTAAAGTGGTAAAGGACTGAGCACTGGTTCAAAATTACTACCATACCTATTTTCCCCTTGAAAACTGCATTCTTTCATAAAGATATCAACTAATTTCCTTATTGGCATGCTAAGAACAAGAATGATTCTTCTTCTGGTGAACTTGTTTCCACATTTTTCTTATTATTATTACTACACATGATAAAAGCCTGTGCAAAAGGCCTCAGAAGTCTCCTACCTCTCTCTCTCTCTCTCTCTTTTACACAGGACTTTTAAGTTCCTTCTTTTTAAAACTGCTAAGGATAAAGGCTTTGTTGAAGAAGAAAATAAGTATAGGTATCAGAAATTAACTTTGGCTCTTTTCTTTATGCTATTCATGGTTTCATTGAAGAAGTCTCCAGGAAAAAAAAACACATTATATAATGAAGACATTTTGTACAGCAACACAACATCAAAATTGCAATGTAATTTAGGAAGCATTTATCTGAACCTTGCACCCCATTTCAGCTGTAATTCTACAACTCCTTGTTTAGAAGAAAAGCCTAACAGAATTGTTGACTTAAGAAAAGTGTGTGTCCAAACAAAAACAACGAAGTGAAGAATGAATGGGTACTGAATGGATATGGATTGAAAACAAAAGTAAGTGACCAATGCTGAAGAATTACTTTGAGCCAGTGTTGTCCTTAGAGAGAATGCTGGAGGACAGAACTGTAAAACAAACAAAGAATGAGTGACAGAGCTGAGAGGATAGGGTAAGACCAAGAAAGCCAAGACTGCATGGCTTTGGTGATAACTTCAAAAAGGTGAGAAAATTAAAGAAGAACAGGTACTGCATGAAACAGCAAGCAGACATGGTATTAGCAAGGATAATTTGCAAGGCTAGAAAAGTATGGAAATGCTAGTGAATGTTGTTGATAAAACCGGATTTAGTTCAGTTGTCTATCAGACAAGAAAACCCACCTAACAAATTGTTCCGCAAATTGTAGGTCCTTGTATACATTTTCAGGATCAGAATCCCACCATACAACAATAAATGGTCAGCAGCTTTATATTTATTCTTCCTGAAATATTTGAACTTTTATTTTAAAGGAGACAGCCAGGGAAATTAATTATAAAGAGATGGATAACTATTATAACTCTCTCCTTTTAAAATCTTCTTTGTGTAAATCTGTCATCAACTGGTATCAGACAGTTCAGTAAATATTTCCACCATTAAAAAAAATATTTTCACAGATTTCATATAGAAAAGTTGACATTTAAATGAAACTGATAAGGCCACTGAGACTTTCTGTGGCATTCTCACAATATGTTCAGTCAGCAGATTCTTGTCTGCTTAACTAGCACATTTCTGAAGAATAATTTTGGATCTTGGGATACTATAAAATCAAAAATAAAATAAAATCCAAAGTAACCAAGTAAATTCAGATTGGTCATTTACCGTATAGTCCCCTCATCCTACTAAAATTACATTTCAGTTTCAGAATAGGAAATGCTTAGCAGCAACAAAAACTGTGTAGATAAGATACAAAGGATTTTTTAAAATCCAGTTTTATTTGTTGACTGATCCCCCCAGTAAGGAAATTTATCTGGTGGATTACAAATAGTAATATTAAATTCTTGGTGGCAAGCTCAAGCTAAATGATTTCCTTTTGCTTTATGCTTTCTTTATTCTAAGTGAAATTTACACATAGATATTATAGGAGGAGAGCCATATTAGTAGCCTCTAGTGGCAAAAAAATCAGGATCTGAAAGCTTATGCCCTTTAATAAAATGTGTTAGTTGGAAAACGTGCTACCAGACTTCGTCTGACTGAGTCCACAGAGTATTTTCTACGCATCTGTGCCAAAGCAGGTACTGTGTATAGTGTATATACGGGATATCTATAAAACATTTCCCTCTTTTTTCACTGTATCCAGAACAAAACCCTAGCAATTTTGTGTCTGCTATGCTCCTGTCATCATTATTATAGTTTTCCTCTTCGGCTTTCCATTTCTTCATTGGGATCTTATCTCACTATGTTCTTCCTACTTTCCTGTCCATTTGTTTGAGATTTATTTTTAGAATAGAATAGAATTCTTTACTGGCAAAGTGTGATTGGACACACAAGGAATTTGTCTTTGGTGCATATGCTCTCAGTGTACATATAAGAACAGATACATTTGTCAAGAATCATGAGGTAAAACATTTAATGATTTCAATTTGTTTACACAATAGCAGAACATTTACTGTTATCACATTATTTCCCCCACAGCTTAATGGATGCTGGTCCTGATGGATTGAGATAAGGAAAGCGTTACTCCAACACAACTGGAAGTACTAGGAGAAGAGTGGTGAGAGCAAAATAGTATTGTTTATACATTATCTGATCAATATTTTTGATCCTTCTTTCATCCTTGAATGGTGTTTTTTACATCCCTCTAAACATTAGCACAGTTATACTTTTATTGTTCTCTGGGTTTTTTCATCAGCTTTTGTGAATAATGCATCAGTGTATTTTTGTGCAAGACAAAAAGGAAGATGCTACACTTAGTATTTGAAAAGAAAATGAATATGTGATTGTTTTGTGGTGGACTAAAACAATTTGAGTAGCATACTGAGTTGCTATTAATTCCTACTGGGAGGGAAAATATGAATTCTAATATTACAGGCTAATATGATATGGCTCAAAGAGTTCCAGTTATATCCACTTTTATCATTATTATAAATACTCCTGTAAAAGCCAGGTAGTTGCTGGAATCTTGTTTGCTTCAGTAACAGCAACCAAGGTTCTCCCTGCCATTTTCTTGACACATGCATGTGGGCAGTCTAATAAGCCTTTATCTCATGATCATATAACCTACTGAAGGAAGAAAAAAAAACAGGCCTAAACATCATTGTAACGCTATACATTAATATTGTCTATTAAGAGAAGCTAGCTGAGGATTTAACTCAGGACTGGGTTAGATGCACATCTAAGCAAAGTTTTTAGAGCCAGTTGTGGCATAGTAATTCTGGAAGAGGACAGCACCAGCCTCAAACTGCCTTTCACCAGAGAACTCACTGGTTAGTTTTGACCAGTTACTTCTCTCAGCTCAACACAACCTATTCTTGATATTAGAGGGATAAAGAGAGGACCACACTTATGGAGTCCTTTGAGCTCCTTACTTTATGTGCTGGAACAATGACAGTTCTTTATTCGCATGTCTCTTTTAAAGTGCAATATACAGAATGTTAAAATAGATCTGTAATTAATTTGGACATATGCAACAGAAAGGCATATGGGGGAGAAGCTTCCAAATTCTGAAACTCTGTGAAAAGAGATACATAGAATACATTCAAGATGTGAAGGTTTTTCTACCACAGATATTCATGTATTCTATGTGTTCTGACTTTCAAAACATTTGAGGAAGCAAGAATTCCACCCAATCACAAATAACAATTTTGATGAAGACTTGGTCTACCACAGTTGTGAACAAGTAACTCAGGAAGGCATGCAAAATCATCTTCTTTCTTAAGAATAGCAATAGCACTTAGGCTTATATACCACTTCATAGTGCTTTACAGCCCTCTCTAAGAAGAGTTTGCCTGCTTCATTCTCGATTATGGTCAGGTAACAGCCCTATGAACATGAGCAGACTGATTTATGTGATATGTGAAAAAGAAAATGCACTTTTTGTTCAGTACAATTATTTGTGTGAAATAGTCTAAATACGTTCATTCATTTATTACTAAGATTTTACAACTGATGATGTATTTCAACATCATCATCTTATATTAATACATCACTTTCTATCACTTCATACTCTTTGAACATGTTCATTCCTGTTAGATACTAAATCAAACCAAGGCCTGTTAGTTGATCCCACTATACTCCTCCAAGCACTAATACATCAACACTAAGCTAACAGTAGCTCAGTAAATAACAGTAAATAAATTAGAGGGTGAAACAAGTTCAAATCTTTTAACCAGTAACATGGGATAAGTACGCATCTAGTCCCTAAATTAGATTTAGCAGACTGACTTTTCTGAATTATTTTTTGATTCTGGTTTTCTGTGCTCCTTTTGTTCTGTTTTTCCACATTGCTTGAATTATTGAGTTATTTTTATGCCCTTTTATAATTAAAAATACACCTCTTTTACAGTTTATCAATATTTCTTGCTGTAAAAAAAATGGAGAGCTAATCAAAAAGAGAATAAGAGAAGCAGAACAAGAGATTTTCTTCAGAAGTTATTTCAAAAATCTATATCT
>JANHGD010010328.1:3325-14273 GCA_027560375.1 Imantodes cenchoa
CCTCCTTCCAAAATTGCTTTGATCCAATAGCCTCCTTTTTCATCTTGCTCACCCTGAATCTACCCTAGGGAATGTGAAGGTTCAGAGTGGGGGCGGGATAGACTGCGAGGCGAGGGCCTTGTCTCTCTCAACAGGAATGTGGTCTCTGAACTGGTCTCAATGCCCCTCGCATGCTCAGGAGCTGCCAGTGAGGAGGATCCAACAGTGGGGCAGATGAAGAGAGAAGCATTGGTTGCTCACCTACGGATATCTCATTCCTCCACATTTAAAGATAGGAAACCCCGCTGCGGGCTATCTGCTCATGGCCATTGATCCTGGGGCTTGCTCCAAGCTGCAGAGCTCAAAGTGAGCTCTCCTGCATGAAGCCATTGTTGGAGCTGCAGCTCGCTTGTTTGTTCTGTGCCCGGAGCAGGTCCTCAAAGGTCACGATGACCACGTCATCACCTGTCTCCAGTTCTGTGGCAACCGCATCGTCAGTGGCTCAGATGACAACACACTCAAGGTTTGGTCCGCCATCAGTGGTGAGGTGAGCCCCAGTTCAGCTTCTCTGGCAGGGGAGGCCTTCCTTGCCCTGGCTGGCCCTTCTGAACTTTTTCTCCCACAGTGTGTGCAGACTCTGGTAGGACACACCGGTGGCGTTTGGTCTTCCCAGATGAGGGACAATATCATCATCAGTGGCTCTACAGACCGGACCCTGAAAGTGTGGAACGCAGACACGGGCGAATGCGTGCACACACTATATGGTCACACCTCGACTGTGCGTTGCATGCATCTCCATGACACCAGGTAGAGGAGCCTGGGGTAGGAGAGGGGTGTCCAAAAGCCAGCTTGGTTTTCCTGTGTTATCAAACCTGAGGCTGAGGCTACTTCCCTTCCCTTGCCAGGGTGGTGAGTGGCTCTCGGGATGCCACTCTCCGTCTTTGGGATATAGAGACCGGGCAGTGCCTACATGTGCTAATGGGACATGTGGCTGCGGTGCGCTGCGTCCAGTACGACGGGCATAAGGTGGTGAGCGGTGCCTATGACTACACGGTAAAAGTCTGGGATCCAGAGACAGAGAGCTGTACCCACACTTTGCAAGGCCACACCAACCGGGTTTATTCCCTGCAGGTGAGGCTCTCTCCTTTGGTTTGGGAGTCGTAGCTGGAAAGGACTTGCGGGGGGGGGGGGGTCCAGCCCAACCCTCCAGAGCTGCTCGTTTGCAACTGTGTCTCTTACCATTGGACAGTTCGATGGCACCCACATTGTGAGTGGCTCCTTGGACACCTCAATCCGCGTCTGGGATGCCGAGAGCGGCAACTGCTTGCATACCCTGATGGGGCACCAGTCCCTCACCAGCGGCATGGAGTTGCGGGACAATATCCTCGTCTCTGGCAATGCTGACTCCACCGTGAAAATTTGGGATATCAAAACGGGACAGTGCTTGCAGACCCTCCAAGGTGAGTGTGGCAGGGGGGCCGAGAGTGACAGAGCAAGGGTCTCCAGAAGTGACTTCTGCTGTTATTGGCTCCCACAGGATATGTAGGAAGCCTGCTCTCACATGCAGCATCCAACATGATGGAAAGCGGGCCCAAGAGCTGAGCATGGCAGCGGCCTCTCTCCCAGGCTGGCTTGGGGGAACTGCCAGGGAGGGCCACAGCCGGCTGCATCAGCTGCTGCTCTTGCAATGGGAGGGCTGCATGCCATGCCTGGAAGGAGCTCTGGCGGTTGGGCGTGGGGCCTTGGGGGAGGGGTGGCTTCACTTGGAAGAAGGGCTGATACAGTCCCATCTCCCCCTCCCCTTCCCCCTCTTTTCTTTGCAGGGCCCAGTAAGCACCAGAGCGCGGTCACCTGCCTCCAGTTTAGTTCCAAGTTTGTCGTGACCAGCTCAGATGACGGCACAGTCAAGCTGTGGGATCTCAAGACGGGGGAATTTGTGCGCAACCTGGTTGCCCTGGAAAGTGGGGGCAGTGGGGGGGTTGTCTGGCGCATCCGTGCCTCCAACACCAAGCTTGTGTGTGCTGTGGGCAGCCGCAACGGCACTGAAGAAACCAAGCTGCTGGTGCTGGACTTTGACGTGGACCTCAAATGAGGGACTGGACTGTTTGGGGAGCCTGCGGGCCAGGTGGCCCCACTGGGGGGTGGGGAGGGGGCGTGTTCGAGATCACCTTATTTATAACTGATGCAGTGGGACCTCCGTGGCTGGCAAAGTGGGAGAGAACCAATGGATTGTTTTGTACACACTCACAATATATGGTTTTATTTCTGTAGTTATGCTGGCGATGTCTCTGCCTACAAGGAGGGAGGGTTGGGAGAGCTTGATCCCAGGGTTTCTCCCATGGTTCAGCCCTTGCGGTGGCCTTTCACCGCAGAATGCTGATGGCGTGAACCCGCTGCTGGGTGCACAGCTCAGGAGACATCTTGGAAGGGAGAGCCAGGTGCATGACGACCCGCTGACTGCGGAGGTCCAGCGCTGCCTGGGGGGTCCCCAAGTACACAGGGCATTGATACTTGGGGGTGGCAGAGGCTGCCACCCAGGGCTCCCGGCTGGCTTGCACCCAAACCGGAGGCAGCTGGCAGACTTGTGCCAAGAGGCTCTCCTGGAGGTGGCCGCCGTGGGCATTCCAGGAAGCATGGTAGACCTCCAGGCCACCCAGGTAGAGACCCTTCTTGGGGGCAATGCTGGGGGGCAGAAGGCTGGGCAACACCTGCAAAACCAAGGGGAGGGGTTCACAACTCTGGGCCTGGGCCTGTCCCCCGCCCCCGCCTCCAGAGACGGCCCTCACCTGCTGGTCCAGGTGGAAGCTCTCCAGGTCTTGCTTCTCGGCCCGGGCCGTCTCTTGGAGCAGGGCCAGGAAGAGGCGCTGTGGCTGCTGGAAGGCTGCCAGCTGGTAGCAGACCACCGGCTCCCCCCCAATGGAGTGCAGGTAGCAGCACAGAAGTTCGCACCGCTGCTGGAGCGTCCCCAGCCAGTCCTGCAAGGGCTCAGGGCCGGTGGGAGTGTAGGGTAGCCAGTGGCAGGGCAGCTGCTGCTGCTGCAGGGCTTGGAGGACAGTGATGCAGCGGGGAGAGGAACAGGGCAGCCCCTGCAGGTGCTGCTGGGTGCAGGCCAGGTCCCTGCCCACCTGCTTCAGCACAGCCAAGAAGGCGCCTGCCTCCTCCAGCAGGAAGCGCTGCAGGGGGCGTGGCTTGGGGCGTGGCTGCCCGTGGGAGAGGCGCCCTCGGGCTCCCACCTCCCAGCCACATTGCTCCAGCTGCTTCTGCAGCTCCTGCACCACCTCCAGGCCTCGCTTGGCCAGCTGCTCCAGTGTTGTCGGGAGCTGGCAGGTCCAGTGAGGCCAAAGGCCCTGGGATGCCTTCAGGGCCGAGAGCAGGGCTTGGCTGCGGCCGGCCAGCATTTGGGTCTGCAGGCTGCTGCACAGGCCTACCCAGGTAGGGTCCATGGGGCTGGGCAGCTGCTGCATCCGACCCTGGGTGGCTGCCGAGGCCTCGTCTTCAAAGACACCTTGTGGGGAGAAGGAGCAGATCAGGGCCGAGCCAGCCTGCCTTCTGCGGGCAAGGCTCTGCACAGCCACCTCTTACCTGGGCTTGTGTGGCCGATGACCGCAGCGAGGAGCCTCTGAAGGCCGGAGCCGGGCAGCAGGTGGGAAGTAGGAGCCAAGCACTGCTGGCACAAGCTCTCCACTGCCTGTGCATCCCCCTCATCCAGAACATGGCCTCCGTAGAGGATGGTCCCTGTGGGGGAAGAGAGGGAAGGAAGGTGCAGCCCCCTCTTGGGCTGGGCTGGGCTGATGGTCCCCAAAGGGGGCTCCTTCCTTCCTACCTGCCAGCTGCAGCTGCGCTTCCTCAGAGGGCTCTGCCATCCAGCTCAGCTTATCAAGAGCCTTGAGGCCTGCCAAGATCTCCCCATGGCTCCTGTCAGGACAGAACAACAGGGACCCCGGCAATGCTAGGCGGCCAAGGTGGAACAGCAGCCAGCAGCAACAAAGAACCTCTGGGGGGCTGGTAAGAGGCCTTAAGGAGTGGGAGAACCCTGTCAGGCCTTACTCCTCTCGGGAAGGTGGCCTCGGGGCTCTTGGAGAGCTTTGCCTGTGGAAAAGGGGAGGGAGGCCCTAATTTGCACATGGGGTTAGGGACGGTATCTGAGTCTTGGGGGGGGGGGTGTTAAAAAAAACTGGTGGAAGTGCCGAGAAGATGCTGTGGGGTCCAGGGGTTTGGCGTAGTGGCCAATCTAAAGCCAGGCCCAGCTGAAATACATTCAAGAATACAACTTGTTCCACTCGGGGCCAGCACTGGCTTTGCACCTCAAAGCGCTTCCCCTCCTCGGCCTAGATGTGCACTTCGGGGGTGTCAGTTTCTGTGGGGCTACTTAATGTTCTGCAAGCGGGGCACAGAAGCAGGTATACTGCTGGAGAGTCAGAGAAGCTCCCCTCCCCTTCCCTCGCCCTGGGCTGCTCCAGGTGGGCTGGGGTCCATGGGACCAGCCCTGTGAAAGATCCCTGGGCAGGGGCAAATGAGGCGAAGGGATCTAGGCAAGATTGAACAGAGGTTGAAAGGGATTTTGAAGGATGTTAGCAGCCACAACTGGGACCCGTCATTAAGTGAAGCGGTGGCTAATTGGAACCATGACTGTCCCTTGCTGACCTTATTTCAACCTTTGTTTTGCAGATCTGCTAAGGTTATAAATGTGAGAACTGCTTGCAAAGTTATTTTTTGATTGCTGCTGTAAGCGAACAAATCCTAATTAGATGAGGCAGTCGCTAAATGAGCACTTCCTGTAGGAGTTTGGTGTGCTGCTGCAATTTTCCTCTGTGATCTGCAGAAACCTGCAGTTCTGTGAGAATTGAGGGGAGAGCCTGAGAGACTCAGGTATAAGGGGAGACACGGCCGAGGTGACCAGGGCGGCTTTTCCTGGGCCGTGGCAGGAAAGACAGAGCCGGTCAGGACCCCCGCTCTTCTTGGACCCCTCCCTCCCTCTCTCCACCTGGGGCCTTGCAGGAACCTTCGCTTAACCAGCAGCTTCCTTAGCCTTCACAAATGCCCATGGTGACACTGGATGAATCCGGAGCTCCGCTTAACCCGGCTTCCCTTCTGAAGAGGGGCCCCTCGGGTTAGTTCTGGGCAGCCCAGCCAAGCAAGGGCACTGCCAGACCAGGGGAGGGCAACCAGGCACTTAGAGCGGTGGGGTATGCTTAGCCTGAAGAAAAGGAAGACCAAGGGCTGCGCCTGTGCCTGTGTGCGTGTGAAAATGGTCTTCAAATGTCCTTAACATGTAGAAGGCAGAAGAGGCTTGTTCTCCGTTGCCTCCAAAGGCAGGACCTGAACCCAGGGCTTGGAAATGAGGGAGGTGGATTCAGGTTAGATGGACATCAGGACGTTCCCAAGGAGGAGATGGGCCTGCACAGAGCAGGAGGCTGGCTTAGAGGCCTCCTGAGCGTCCCTTCAACTCCCACTGTTTGTAGCTTTAAAATCGGAGAAGACGATTATGTTGCCAGGTTACAAATTAAAGGCTGGTTTTAAAAGTATCATTCTGGGCGGAACAAAGCCATTCTGGGTGCAGCCTCAGACAGAGTGAGTCTGCCAGAGGAAAAGCTTTTCTGGGATACTACCAACCCCCCTCCCCTGCAAGGCCCTCTTGGCCGCCTTGAAGGATGGGGGGGGGGAGACACTGCCCGCCTCCCTTCTGAGCCCTTGGTGCCCTGCTCCTTGGCAGCAGCCGCCAGACACGGTTCTCCTGCGTCTCTGCTCTTCAACAATCCTAGGGAGCAGAGGAGCCAGCCACCGCCCCCGTCTCGGCCCCCACAGGGATGCAGAGACTTGAGCTGCTCTAAGCACCACAGCTGTGGCCTTCCTGACATGTGGCAGGTGGGAGAATCCCGTCCAGATCTCCGGAAGCTCTGTGGGCAGCCCCCTGACTCACCAGAGGTAGGACGCAGCCTGTGTCCACGGGGCGTAGTTCTGCCGGTACAGCAGGACCCCATGGAGGACGAGCAGCGAGAGTCGCTTCTCCGTGTCCAGGTACTGGACCTGTCCCTGCAGCCACTGGTGAGTGTGGGCCAGGATGCCTTTCAGCTCCAGCGGCATCTCGCAGAAGAAGGTGGTGGCACTGCGGTGCACGGGCCCTGGGCACGCGGGGGAACAGAAAGGCTGGTGGGGCAGGGGATCACCCGGGGCGCTTGGCCTCTTGCGGTACCCATCCTTTCGCCTTTCATCTCTGCGGGAGCCCCTCTTGCCCTGGCCCCTTCAAGAGAACAACCGTACCTGGCACAGAGTCAGGGGCATCGAGCGTCGTGATGAGCCACAGTCGGAACTTGGGGTGGATCTCCAGGGGGCCCCCTTTGCTCAGTCCTGCACAGGAAAAGATAGAGTAAGGAAGGGTCCTCCCATACTTGCCGGAAACAAACTTCTCTAGCCCTTCCTGCCCCTGACCTGCTGGGGTGGTCAGTACCAGGTCCAGCTGTAGCAGAACCTCAGGATCCCAGCTGTTCAGCAACTGGCAGTTGTCCAGGACCAGCCACTTCCCCTTCTTGGTGCACAAGGGCAGTGTTCGCTGGACACGCCGGGAGGCATCTGGGGTACCAAAGGAGATGACGACCACTCTCCCCTGCAGGGCAGAGCTGTCAGTGAGGGGCATGAAGACCTCTTCAGGTCTGCCCGCCTCTTCCCTCTTTCCTGCCAGGCCCCACTCACCCTTCGTCCCCGCTGGGCTGCCATCTGCTGGATCCAGAGCAAAGGATGCGTAAAGGAAACCTGCGATCTGGCCGGGGCCGTGACCAAGATGATCGGCTTGTTGGCACGGCTATAGGAGTAGGGATTGACGGCTGCCATTTTTTCAGTGGAAGACCAGCCCAACAAGCAGGTGGTAAGATCGGAGATCACCTGGCATATGGCCCTGGGGCACAGAATGCGCCAAAGGATGGCACGCTGGAAAGGGCTGAGGTGCGCATGGCTGGGACACAGAGCCGGCCCCACCACCGTGGAGGGCAGAGAGAAGTACTCCTGCCACTGCACTGCCTTCTCGGCCAGAGAGGCCAGCAGTCCATGGAAGCCAGGAAGATTCTCCAGCAAGGCACATTCCTCCCAAGCCTCTGCACTCACCCAGTCGGGGCAGATCGGGCTGGGCCCTGGGGGCAGGAGAAGGGCCTTGGCGGCCGGGTCTTGCAGGCCCTGAGTGAAGGCCAGCCACTCCAGGGGGCTGACGTCCCCCACCACTCTCAGCGTGGTCACGGCTCCCAGGAAGAAGTAGAGCGGGCGGTGTGACTCCCGCAGGCAAGGCAGGGCCTGGGTGAGCAGCTGCCAGAGCATCATTCTGCTGAGCTCTAGCAGCCGGGCCTCCAGGGACTCCTGCTTGCTGGCCTCCTGGCGCTTGGCTGCAATCAGGGCTTGCCGCACACGACTGATGCAGAACTCGGTGGGGAAGCGGTAGAGCGGGTGCAGGCGGCCCACCTGCTGCAGCGCCTCATGCAGCCCCACCGCCAGGCAGGCCACCGGCCGATACCTGCCGCATAGCACAGCCTGGTGCTGGTGCTGGGAGACCATGTGCCTGTGTGTGGCGTGCAGTGCTTGGATCTGGGTCTGGAGGAGCCGCACAATCGGCATGAAGTTCTCTTCTTCCAAGAGCGACCGCTGCGGCTGCGAAATCAGGTCCATCAGCTCCTCCTGCAGGGAAGGCGGGTGGAACGGGAGGAGGACATTGTGGGGTTGGCCCAAAGGACTGACCAGGCTGTGACCCCAGACCGGACAGGGCTGGCCACTTCTTTGCCATAGGGTGGGATTAGGAAGTGTCCCTTCTCCATGCCCCCACTCCCCACTCAGCCTTCCAGAGGGCCATCAAGACCTGATTTAAAGCCAGTTGCTGGGCGGGAGGTGGCCGGGAGCCTCTGGTTGGCGCATCCTGGCTGGGGAGAGGTTGACCGAGGTGCTGGGTTTTTAGTTTTTGTTTGGTCGCCTGGTGGTTTTATGGCCGTGGTGAGCCACCCAGCCAGCACTGTGCTTGAAGAATGGCAGCCAAGTCTAAAGATAGGTTTCTGTCCACGGAATCACCTCTGTGGCCTCCAGCTTGCCTTCCAGCTGCAGGATCCCAAGATACAAGATCTGCTGGTTCTTCAGGATCTCCGGGCGCTCCACGTGCAGCACTTCGCCCAGTAGCCGGTCCTCCAGGGCCCCCTGGCTGAGGCTGAGGTCGATGAGATTCAGCCTCTTCAGGAGCGAATGGTCAGCCGCTGCAAAGGGGAAGAGGAGGACGGGAGGGAGGGGTTGCCCACGGGCTCCCCCCCTCTCCTCCTTTGGTACTGTCGGTCTTGGGGTCTTCAACTCGTTTTTCAGAATTTCCATTCAACTTTCCCCCCAGTTTATGAAATAAATTATCTTGAAAAGTTGAAATCTGACTCCCATCAGTCTGCCCTATTAGAATACAGGGAATCTCAGGAGCCACTTTTCTTCAGGGAACATCCCCCACCCCCCATTCACTCCCTCCACCCTCTCAGGAATGGGAAGGGGCTGGTCGCAGGCTTCCCGATCCATCTCATGGAATATAGCAGCTGAACTCACAAATGTGACTCTGGGCAATGTACAATAAAAACAAGCTATTAAAAACATTAAAAATTATTCTATAATAAAAACAAGCAGGGCAATCCTTTACACAACTGTCCATCTTCTCATCCACACCCTAAACCTACCCAAGTCCTGTGACATCAATCTGCGTAATCTTGGTCGATTTCTTTCCTACCTGCAGCCAAGGATTTAAGAGGCAGCTCGGTGCACAGGTACAAGCAAAAAGAAGGCGGGATGGGCAGGTGCTCGGCCTCCGTGCCGTCGTCTTCGGAGGCAGGGAAGAAAATTTTGCCCTCTGGGCAACCCCAAAAGGATTCCTTCTCCATCAACTGCTGGAGGGCTGAACACCAGGGAACGTCCTTTTCAAAGTTCGTCAGCAGCACAGGGTTGCCTGGAAGAAGACGACGCCGACGCTCAGGGCTGCCCTGTCCGCCTCTGCTGAACTTGCCCCAGGCGCCACAAAACTTGTCCCAGGTCTCGCTCACCAAACTTGACGGCGTCCTTGAGGCTCTGCTCGAGGTCAGGGCTGGTCAGGGACAGGATTTCCAGGTTGTCCTCAGGGACCTCATCGCCGCCCCCTTGCTCCACCATGTCCGGCACCAGGTCAGAGAGGGCCTGGGCCTGGGACTCCTCTGCAAGGGAGGGTCCGATGAGCACCGTGCTCGGGAAAACTGTGCCCCGAGGGCTGCTCCCCTCCTTCGCTCACCCTCTTCCAATGAGGAAGTCATCAGCAGCCAGGTCTGGGCCTGCTTGTCCGGGTCCACCAACAGAGGCCACCGGTGGCCCCGCAGGAGGACGCCGGAATGAATGATCATGGCGACAAGGCGGCTCTCGGCGTCCTTCGGCTTGTGGAGCCGATCCCAGAGGCGCTGCTGCTGAGCTGAACTGAGCAAAGAGGCCACCTTCAGTGGCTTCTGCACTGGGAGCAGCGGTGGGCCGGAGGGCGCCTGGCCTGGGCAGGGCAATTCCCTCTGCAAGAGCCAGCTGACATCACAGGGGCCCAGGAGAACCCGGGACCCTTCGCACACGGCCTGCCACTTCTCCAGCAGCTCTTTTCGCCGTGGTGGGGAGAAGGGACCCAGGTATGAGACGACAGCCGAGCAGAGAAGTGCATCACCGTGCACCGTGGTCTGCTGGCACTCCAGGTCCTGGAAGGAAAGAGGGAGAGGCTAGAAGGCAGGAGCAACCCTTCCCAGGAGAAGGCGGGGCCTCTGGCCTCAGCCGTTACCTTGGCCATGGCCGACCAGCTGGCCAGGTGCTCAGCCACGGAGCTCTCCACTGTGCTGGCCTCCTCTTTGGCCTGCAAGGACTGTGTGAGTTGCTGAAGCAGTTTCTCCTGGTGCTCCTGCTTCTGCCTCAGCTCCCTGATGCGGGCCTGGGTGGTGTCCCGCAGGTACTCCGAGTGAAGGCGCCGGTCGCCCAGGCTGACTTTCTCCGCGTTGATCTGGTCTTCGCAGGACTGCAGCTGCAGCATGGCTGGCTGCCATTCACGCAGCGCCCACTGGTACCAGTAGATGGAGCAGATCCATTGATAAAGAGCTGCAGCCGCTTGGCTGGCATTCTGGATGGCAGCCACAGACAAACCCTCATGGCAGACCAGTTGGCCCAGAGCCTGGAAGAGCTGCGTGCTGAGAGTCTCCTTGGGGTAGAAGACCAGATCCTGGAAGGGAGGGACAGAAGGTCTGGGAAGTTAGAAAGGTGGCGAGCATGGAAAGCGTCTGACCCTTCCCATCATGACAGAAGGGCCCAGTGACCTCAGTGCCCATATGGCCCTGCCTGGCTCAGAAGCAGGCCACTCCTTGCCCCAGGCATGGGGAGGAGGCCACCGCACATCTGGGGCTGGGTTCCCTGGGCCGGAGTAGAGGCAGTGAGCTCATTTCAGTGGCACAAAGGCTTAAATTGCCCAGACAGCAACTTTTCCAGTGCCTGCAGGAAGGACGGCTGTCGCACTGCCTGGTGACGTATGTCCTTGGGCCAGATGTTGATAGAGATGATAAAATGAGAGAGAGAAAATGATAAGAGTGTAGATAATTAGATAGTTGCTAGATGATCAATAGGATTTCAGTGGATGGATAATAGAATGATAGATAAGTTGACATACTAGAATATGATGGTCAGAAACTACTGTACAACACTACCATGGTTTAAAATAGTATACCTGTATAGGTTTTTTTTTGTTTTTGTTTTAAGGCAAGTGGAATGCCAGGACAATTACACTGTATTCAAGAGAATTATAGGGTCTGGTTTTGTTTAGCAGCTGGCAGGCAGAAAAGGCAACCAAGGGAGATGTGGTTAGGAGTCGAGGTGGTTCAGCGGTTAGAGTGCAGTACTGCAGGCCGCTGAAACTGACTGCTAGTTCAGCAGCTCAGCAGTTCAAATCTCACCAGGCTCAAGGTTGACTCAGCCTTCCATCCTT
>JANHGD010010330.1:183484-199737 GCA_027560375.1 Imantodes cenchoa
ATGCCTAAAGTGGGACTAGAACTCACAGTTTCCTTCCTTCCCTTTGACTGACCCCTCTGTTTACAAGATGATGTGTGGTTAGCATTCATAAGATAACAATTGGAGGCTGTGTGTATGTCTTGAGAAAAAGGAGGCACATCCACCTGCTTTCGTGCCACTTATTTCTGACTGACTCACATATGGCCCCTCAACACATCTTACAAAAACAAAGATTGCATTTCTTCTTTAAAAAAATATGTAATCTCCCTATAGAAAAGATTTTTGACACACATAAATGCATTGTGCTACTGCATCCTCCCCATATTATGCTTTTTAAAAGCACATAAGCATATGAATACAAGTTACTCAAAGTAAAACTCAATAAAAGTGAAAAACCAAAAATTGGAGACAAAATTACTCATTTTTTTTCCTCTTCATATGGAGGGAGGGAGAAGGCTCTATTTACTGTTTCAATAGTATTTATTGTGAAAACTCAGCAACAATCCTTTCTTTCATCCTTGAAAGAAAAGAAAAACTAAGCATCTTTGTACAAATGTTATTTTTTTAACTAGTTCTCATTTAAAGAACAGAGTAACGTAAGATTTGCCTTCCAAACAAAGATGTAATCAAGGGAAAGTAAAGTAACCTGTATCGTTTATATTTTCAGATTACTTTGCATAGCGGGATGAATTGTGCTAATATTTTATACAGTCATAAAGGGTCTTCGTAAAGAACTGACAAATGGCCAGACGATGTTATCTCTAAATACCTGCAACTCTACTGAAATTGAACTGAGTAGATATATATTTACCTGTTTTCCTTTTGCATGTTCTGGAGACTTTAAATGCTGCTGAACAGAACTGTGTAGTGCAGGAACATAGACGCTGCATGCAGAGCAAAGGACAGTCTCAACTTTCATCATATGATCATCAGCCGTAACACCTAGTAAAGACACAACAGATGTCTGAGATTTGGTC
The DNA here is from genome assembly GCA_027560375.1 of Imantodes cenchoa. Lineage (NCBI taxonomy): Eukaryota > Metazoa > Chordata > Lepidosauria > Squamata > Dipsadidae > Imantodes > Imantodes cenchoa. The sequence continues at coordinate 184,441 of JANHGD010010330.1, forward strand.
AAAAAGAAAAGAGTGAGGATTCAATATATATAAAAAAGAAGCAATATGGATTTTTGCCAAGTTAAAAAGGGGACAGCCATATAGGGGACATTTCCAAGTATTCAATTACTGCAGAATATAAAAAAGGGAGAGTAGAGGAAGAAATTACAAGTACATATAAGAAACTCCTCATTTAACTGTAATTGGGACCAAAATTTCACGGCTAAGCAATGCAGTTGTGAAGTGTGTAACATGACTACACATTTAGCAACAGCAATCCTGGCAGTCTTGGTTACCATCAGTAAGTGAGGATTTCAGGACATTAAGCAAGCACCTCCTCGTGTCTTCCTGCTTGCTTCCAACAAGCAGAGGCAATGGAGAAGCCTACAGAAAGTTGCAAGTCCTGGGGTGGTTTGCCAAAATGCCAGCAGGTGGGGAACTGCTGCTGTGGTACAAGCATGGCCAGAAATGGATGCTGCCTGGTGGCACTATGGAATACGGGCAGGCATGCACTACAGAGTATCAGATCTCCATGACCTCATACTCCACAACCAGGCTCTGGTGGGCAGTGGGGGAAGCAGCAAGAGTGGGAGCAACTTGCTAGCTTTCCCAGTTGACTTTGCTTGGGGAAAGGGAAAATCACACATGATCATATGACTGCAGGATGCTGCAACTTTTCTGTAAATCAATTGTCAAGTATCCAGCTTGTGATCAAGTGACTGCATGGGTGCTGGGACAGAGTTAGAACTTTGAAAACCTGTCATAGGTCCCCCTTGTTCAGCTCCCTTGTAATTTTTGACCGACTACTGAATGAGTGGTTGTTAACCATCTGCAGTGAGAATGAGAGCCTTACTGTGGTCGGTCCACTTGCTGATAATAGAATCGAGAGACAAATATTCAAAACAATTCACTAATATGCCCCATACAACTATAAAATATATGAGTGATCCCCAAATATATCCTATACAACTGTGCTAAATTTTTCAGTGCTTCTCCCTCACACTCTGAATTCCAAAACCTGCTAATTTTCAAAAACAGGTTCAGAATTCGAATTTTCCCTTCATGCTAATTTGACAGATAAGAACCAATATATCATACAACAAAATTTTCAAATCCTCAGAAATCCAATGATCTAAAACTAAGTTAGGAGAAAAAAACGGGATTGTTTATTCTTGCTTCCTAATAAGTGACCAAGATTTTACAATTTGACCTTTATAGGCTAGAACAGCAGTGTTGAAACAGAACATCTATTTCCCTAGGCTACTTGCCTTCCATTACATCTTTTTCAGCAATCTGAGCAGCTTCCATTTGGCTTGTAGTCTGCTGTTTACGCATAGCAGTCTTCTTAAATTTGTTCACCATGCACTCCTAAAACAAAAATTAATATAATTTTGTAGGAATCATAAATTATTTTCACTTATACCCCATTCATCTCCTACATTGTGGAATTCTAGATTCACCAGTTATGATTCAAATAACTATGAAATTAGGGATAGAAGAATATAATTTTCTGCAATAGTGGAGTCCTGTTCTCTTCATCTCCCACCTTGAAAAGTATTACATAAATTGTTTCCACAACAGAATGCGGGAAAAACCTCAAAAATTTCACAGCCAGAATAAGGCACTTCTACAAATCGCAGTAACAAAAGGCTCTCAGCATTGTGGCTATGAATAGACCTGGCAATCCTATCACATCGTAGACTATGATTAAATGGCACTATGAAGAATATAAAGGCAAAAATATGTGCCTAAATAGCAAACCAAGCATTGGATTTAGCAGTGAGAAGAAGGGTGTGGGAGGGCAGAAGAGCAAATTTATCATCTGAGCTCCATTTCAGGAAATAAAACGTTTTAGGATGACAATGTTAGAAGATCAAACATTTTCAACATGCGGACAATGAACCTCATAGTTTAAAAGCACACTGTAGAAATATTTCTTAAACGGATAATAGCTATGCTTGGCTTTACACCAATCTTTATTGTTTATGGTTATGTTTTTTAACCCTGAAGATGAAACTGTTAATTGAACTGTTAGCTGGATTTACAGAATTAAAATAGTTACTCACATGCAGAAACTCCATCACAACTTTGTCAAATTTGGTCTGTTTCTGAATGTGATCTAAAGTCTCCTGGTGAACAGCACTTTCAAGATGAGCTTCAATGTCTTTCTCTTCAAAGGTTCGAAATTTACAGAATGAGCAGGTGAACGCCATTCTAGAAGATTCAGGCAGATTGTCAGTGCAACATATAGAGTAGCTAATCCATCAACATTTAATGGAATCAAGAGAACTTGATATTTCAATTAATGAAGTTATCTTATCAAGCATTTAAACACTAATGAAAATGCATCCCTATACTTAAACATTTTTCAACTATATGACAAATGTAGCCAGTGTGAATGAGATTGTGAGTTAGTGTTTTGAAGATCACGAGTTTATGGACAAAGTGAAATTTGAATCTATAAGTTTTGTGGCTCAAACCTTTAGCTACCACGCTAGCTTAAAAAGCAAAATAAAAATGTGTGATGCGTGTTTTTATTTTTAAATAAAAATCCCAAAACAGGGTTACTTAGTCTGAACTGTAAGAAACTAGACAACCACCAAATGGCACCAGAAGGTTAGAATTTTCTTGCCTCTTTGCTACTTGGATTTTTACATATCAGATCTGGTAGCATCAGAAAAAAAAGTACCATTGATAAAACCACTATTGAATCTAAATAATTATTAATGTGACTCCTCAAGATGGCTTACGGGCATTCTATTCTTGTCGAAGATTTCTTGGGGATTTCAAAATATTTCCTGCATATAATGGCTTATTATACCCATAAATCACCCTTCCCTACCCCAAGCAAAACCCCAGATATACGTAGACGTGATAGAATAAGTACTGAGATTTGAATAGACAACACCATGAAACAAACAGAGCCAAGGCAGTTTACCAGTAAGTACTATTGCTATGATACCTGTAACCATCACCATACTTTTCACTATTTTTCTCCCTCCTACGCCTTTGCTTCTCTCTTCTTGCCTCAATTCGACGTTTTTCTTCCTCTTCATTTTTTACTTCTGGCTTGACGCCTAAGAACAATTAAGAGTTAGATAAATACTTAGGTTCTAGACTTTAACCAAGGGAAAATTTGAACTTACCCTACTACCTTTCAGCATTATTTAGAATCTCATAAGGAGGGATAATTTATGCCATGTGGAATGATGGCATCTATTAGGATGCTGTTGCATTAAAAGGAAAGAATGCATTTTTTTACACTTTGTGATACATGTATGTTTAAGGGCCATACCCACAGGAATAATATCCAGAATTGAAGCCCAACCTTAATGTGCCAGAATAATAAAGACACTAAGTAAATGCTGAGAATAACAATGGGAGATCACCTCAATTGGTAGGCCCATAATTACCATAATTTCATGTTTATTGTTAGATAAAATCTGTTAGAAATAAATATTTGCTGTTTTTATTTTGAAGACAGCTTATAGAAACAGACAAAAAATGCATGTAAGATATTCCCAAACAAAACAGAATAAAATATAAAGGAAAATGTCTGCTGTGACATAGTCCTACGTGGCCTGGGACTAGGCTTTTTGAGGATCTGCCTCTTCCTAAACACATCTACCTGTCCAACCAGTTCCAGCAGCAAGGATGTGCTCGAGGTCCTGCCTGCTAAAGAGATCCATTTGGCAAGACCCAAAGAACATGCCCTTTCGACTGTGGTTCCCACTCTGTGGAACCTCCCTTAAGGTGAGGTTAGTCCCATCCTTGTTAACCTTTCGGAAGGACCTGCACATATGTTTTTCAGCACGTCTGGAGATCTCTTGGTTGTAATTATATCCAATGGCATGCTTTTATCCTGCACACTTGGTTTTGAAATGTTTTTATAGTTGTGTTAGTTGTATGCTGCCAAATCTTACATTCAGTGAGATGGACAGCTCTATAAAAATTAGTTAAATAAATAAATAAATTAGAAACTCAATAGACCTCCTGAATTTTCCTACATGGCTAAGGAAAATCAACATACATATTAAAATGCATAACATTTCTTTTTTTCTCCCCTAAACCTCTGATTGCATGCCAGAAAAAGTAACTTCAGTATTTTTCTCTATTTAAGGCGCTGTCTTCTTATAAGGCAGGCAAACTTTCAGTCCATAGGTCAATCGGGAGTTTATTTGTCAATCTGGACATGATTTTCAAGCAGCCAAACAACTGTTCCCTCTTACTTGTCACTTTGAAATAAAAGTCTACCTTATTAAAAACAGGTATTAAATGAGCTATCTATTTCCCAATTGACAAAACCATTTAACGTGGAAATAATAACTAAAGTATTACCCAAATATTTTTGGAAATGACTGTACAATTTCCATTACCTAGGCATAAGCAGCAAGAATATATAAATCTAATAGCAGAAAAATTGGGAAGGCTTTCGGATTCCCATTTGTTGAACAGGAGACATATAGCTCTATCAACTGTCACAAACTATACTGTTGAAATTAAGAAATCTTAGGATGAACAATACAGGTAATCCTCGATTTACGACAATTGAGCCCAAAATTTATGTTGCTAAGAGAGGCAGATGTTAAATGAGTTTTGCCCTATTTTACGACCTTTTGTTGTACAGCGGTTAAGTGAATCACTCCAGTTGTTCAGTTAGTAACATGGTTGTTTAACATATCTGGCTCCCTCATTGACTCTGCTTGTCAAAAGTTCGCAAAACATGACCATATGACCCCAGGGCACTGCAACCGTCATGAATATGAGTCAGTTACCAAGTGGTAAATATGAATTTTGACCATGTGACCATGGGGATGCTGCAATGGTCGTAAGTGTAAAAAACAATCATAAGTAATTTTTTTCCAGTGCCATTGTAACTTTGAACAGCCACTAAATAAACTTCTCTATAAGTCGAGTGCTCTCTGTACTGAATTTGTTGTAGAAAAATTTTGAGTTTTGTTTCATTTGAATATACAAAACAAATTGAAGGGCTTACAATTCTTTAGTATTAAGAATCTGCATCTTACATCAGGCTTTAGTTAGTGAGACTTCAATTCCTTTTAAAAGATAAAGAAGTTACATAAGCCTGCCTGGTCATATACTCAACCTGTAGCAGCATAGAACAATACTCTAAAGTGGTGTATAAGTCTAAGCGCTACCATGTGCAGTGCCCTATAACGTCATTTTGAGGGTAGAAGTTGAAACAGTTTATGTCCAGGATGTGAGAAGTATACAGATATTTTCACCGCCCTCTTTTTCACTCGTGCAGTATACAGGTCCTCAATGGAAAGCAGGTTGGTAGCAATTGTGGATTTTTTCTGCAGTTCTAATTATCCTCTGAAGTCTGTGTCTGTCTTGTTTGGTAGCAGAGCCAAATCAGACAGTTATAGAGGTGCAGATGACAGACTCAATAATTCTTCTGTAGAACTGAATCAGCAGCTTCTTGGGCAGTTTGAGCTTCCTGAGTTGGCGCAGAAGGAACATTCTTCGTTGTGCTTCTTTGATTATGTTTTTGATGTTAGGTGTCCATTTTAAATCTTGAAATTTGATAGAACCTAGAAACCTGAAGATCTCTACTGTTGATACTGTGTTGTCTAGTATTGTAAGAGGTGGTAGTATAGAATGGTTTCACCTAAAATCTACCACCATTTCTGTGGATTTCAGTGTGTTAAATTCAAGATTGTTCCAGTCGCACCACAAGACTAGTTATTCAACCTCCCATCTGTATGCATATTCATCATTGTCTCGAATGAGACCAATCACTGTTGTATCAACTGCAAACTTCAGTACTTTAACAGAGAAATCTTTGAGATGCAATCATAGGTATAGAGAGAGAAGTGGAGAGAGAGCACACAGCCCTGGGGGGCTCCTGCTAATTGTACTGGTATCTGATATGATTTTGCCTAGCTTGACCTGCTGCCTCCTGTCTGTTAGGACGCTTGTGATCCATTTACAAGTGTGGTCAGATACAGCTAACTAATCTAGTTTGGTTAGAAGAATATCTGGAATGATGGTATTGAATGCTGAGCTGAAGTTTACAAAGAAGACCCTTTCATAGTTCTTTGGAGATTCCGGATGTTGTAGGATGTAGTGCAGAGCCATATTAACAGCATCATCTGTCGATCTATTTGTTCGATAGGGAAATTGCAAGGGGTCGAACAGTGGATCCATGATGGTTTTCAGATGGGCCAGCAATAGCCTTTCAAAGGTTTTCATAACTACAGATACAGAGCAGTGGTGTCAAACTCAATTTCATTGAGGGCCACATCAGGGTTGTGGTTGACCTCGGGGGCCATAGCAGTCATTCTCGCACACATATAACTGCTAATTCTTCAGTCATGACCATTCATTCAGTGACAGGTACAAGTTATAATAGCACTGAATGAAAGGATTTATAACCGGTCCTCAAAGTTTCGGCCATTATAGCATCCCTGTAGCCACATGAACAGAATTCAAGCGTATGGCAGGCAGTTAGAACTTGTGATTGGTTGCAGTGTCCCGTGATCACCATTTGCAACTTTCCCTGCCAGCTTCCAACAAGCAAAACAAATGGGGTAGGCAAGGTTACAAGTTGTCCAGATAAGTCTCCCCCACCCTTACCTTTCTTTGCTCACAAGCATGACACCCACCCTTTACCCTTTCATTTGCACACATCCTGTGTTCTCTTTCCTCAGCTTCTCTGCACTCGCACACATACACTCAGGCACCCCCACCCTCTTCCCGTCCTTCTGTGCTCAAACAAACACATACTATCATGCCCTCTTTCCCTAGCCTCCTTACATTTGCACATACCTTGTCCCCTTTTTCCTTAGCTTCCTGAACTTGTATACTTGCACACTCTATACTCTCTTTTCCTGGCCTCCATGCTTGCAAGAAACCCATGACCTTTTTCCTCCTCCTCCACACACACGCACACGCACACACACACACACACACACACATCCCCCACCATTCACTTTCCTCACCCTCCCTGCACTCATACACTGCAACCTTTTCCCCTGGCCTCCCTGCACTTCCATGCACCCTGCACCCAATTTTCCCACTCTGCCGCCCAATAGCAGCCCCAAATTGAGCAATGGCTCCGGTGCTGTAGCAACCGGGCCGTTGCGGTCGCCATCTTTTTTTGTAATTTTTTGGGTTTCTGCGCATGCGCAGAAACCGAAATCTCGCATGAGCACGCTCATTCACATGAGATTTTGGCTTTTTTTGCTTCCGCACATGTGCGAAAGCAAAAAAGCCGAAATCTCCCGTGAGCGAGCATGCTCATGCGAGATTTTGCCTTCTGCGCATAAACAAAAAATCACGCAAGTGGGGCGCGTGCCCCCGCCCGCAATGTCAGGCTGCGCACACAGACAGCTCCGGTAGGGGCGGGTAAGTGTAACCCACCCCTTGCCAGCACTCAAGCTTGACTCAGCCTTCTATGGTCAATAAATGAGAATCCAGATTGTTGGGGGCAAAATATTAACTCTGTAAACTGCTTAGAAAGGGCTGTAAAACACTATAAAGCAGTACATAAGTCTAACTGCTATTGCTATATTATCAATTCTTTATTAGTAGAAAAGCACTATGACAATATTTTCCTCAAATTTCATAACACAAATCACAACTTTTTGACCCATCCAATTAATAATTATCTAAAGTATAAAAACCCATGCAAAAAATCACTTGGGTCCTCCTTAAAAGCATATATTTCTGGATGAATTCCAATAATAATGTAGTTGTGCAGAGAATATGTTAAATTTGGGAAGATTATTATTTTGTTGATAACAGGCCTATAGCATCTCATGTAGCAGAGTTCACAATAAAAACAGCCAGAAAATTTATATATATACACACACATAGATATAGACATAGATATATAGACATATAGATATATATAAATTTCCTTCGAAGTGTTAATCAAGAGCATAGTATATAGGCACAAAGTTGGTGAAATATCTTGTAACTATCTTTCAAAATTTTAATATGTGCCACCAAGGTCAATCCCTATGAACAACTGGTAACAGAAGAGGCTTTGAGGCTGGAAAATGAGGAACAGCAATGCATTATAAATGTATCCTCTCAGAAAATATTAAATAGAGCTATAATTCACATCTTTCATTCAATTACTTACTAGGTTTGTTTTGGTTCATCTTCACATTAGGTTTTGTCAGTTTGGGTTTCTTGATAAATGTCCCACCTGGTTTATTATACGGCTGCTGTATCATTTTTCTCTTTATTCCTCGTGCAGCTACTGCTGCAGAACTGGGTTTGTTATGATAGTCTACCACAATTCCTGGTCTATGCATGCCTCCAAAGTCTCCCATATACTGTAAATAGGTGAAGACCAAGTATTAGAAAATGATATGGCTGACCATAAACAAACTAGCTTATATAAAAACGTATTTTAAAATATTCTAACTCAAGAAAAAATGCACTACTAGTCAGTTAACACACATCAGGTTTGCAAACTGATTAGTTTTTAAAATATTTGATGTGAAGTGCTTATATAAAATGGATTTCTGCTTATACAAAATCATTGGTTCAGACTATGAGCCTTGTTAGAATTTTACCCATATTCATTCTCAGGATTCTCCAAATAATGCCTCAAACAGAAGAAAAATTATTTCTACAAAACTATAATACAATAATGCAAATGTAAAACTTAGGAAAAAATAGAAAATAATCATAAAAGTCTCTGCCTGAAACTTTCATAGTTTTGCTTTTACTATGATTAAAAAGTTTTAAAATAATCCTTTTGATGGTTTAAAATCTGCTCATTGAATATGTATGTAAGATTTTGTGTGTGTAATATTGCCTATGTTTAAAATGTGTTAATATCCAAATAAGTTGTTTTCTCTTAACACTGTAATGGGATTCTAGATTCATTTATGAAACTTTTTGCTTATATAAAACTTTTTATTTCCAAACTTTATTTTTCTTATTTCCATTTTTCTTAAAATATGTATATTCACAATTCAGAGTACAACCTCAAGCATATCAACTCAGAAATAAGTGCTAGGAAGTTCAAACTGTACATGGAATAAGTCTCACTGAACTCATGGGAATTTCTTCTAAAAATACATGAAGATAATTTATTGTTTTGAGGTAGCATATCTCAGATATTCCTATTTTCACTAAACAGTAATTTCCAAGTAAATACACATAGAATGTTTATGTGAGTCAGGGATTTTAAGATTACGTATATATTATAAATATGTAAAATAGTCCTGCATATTAAAACTGATTAGAAATCTTCAATGTTTATGAACAGTTCAGTCCAAACAGCAGCTTGTGTGTGTCTATCCATCCCCCATGTTGAGATAATTGCGTAGTGAATGTACTCTCAATTATTTCTTTTAAAAACTATAATTATATCAGGAGTAATGAGCAAAGTAGAATATTAGCTCCTTTTAAATCAAATTCTTTCAAAAGGAAAAAATAAAGTTTAGATTATCAAAAAAGTGGTAAAAAATCTCTAATTCTAATTTGGACATCTATCTTATAATCAATAGAACCTACATGACTGAATTCATTGATTTTAAGGCACTGAATTATAGAACAAACTGAAGAAAAGGAATTAGTATAATAGTTATAATTTAGGCTGCAATCTGTAATACTTGAAAGCTAGTAGCACTTACTTCTGAATAAACACACACAAGATTCTACTGTTTACTGACAGTAATATACAAGATAGGCTCATCAGACTGGATGAGTGACATTATATAAGCAGAAATGAGTAAACTGCCATAAATATTTAATAGTAAAAGTTATAGACACAATAAAGGCAGTACGTCTATACAATATTTCTTTACTTTGAGTAGCATTTATTCCTAGCAGGCCACAATGTGTTAGAGATCATTATACTAAACAAATCCATGCATATGTTCTATATGTCACTTTGTAACAAACTGAGCTCTAGTAAATAACAGTCTAGCAATATTCTCACCCTGCATATTATATACATCAAAGGACACTTTCTAGGTGATATAGATTTGCACGAGCAAATATTTTCAGAATCTATTAAAGGTGCAATGCATTTCACATAAATAAGCAGTTTATTTCTTAAAGTAGTTAGTTTTTAAGAGTTAACACTAAGCTCAAGAAAAGGGGAAACTAATCAGTACTGTTTAGTTAATTTCCTTAATTTCACAAACGTACCAGACTAAACAAATCAGCTTATTCCTTTATCAATAAATTATAGAAAGATTACTAGGGTTCTTAGGTCTATGGATTAAATGCCAATTGTACCCTTCAGAACATTTCATGGATAAGTAAATTAAAATATAATAATAGGCATGCAGAAAACTTAAAAATATTCCAGTCTACATTTAATCCTGCAATCTACTTTAAACTTTTATTTGTTTTCTTAAGGCCAACTTCTTGAAACTCAGTATTTGAAAAGTTTTAAGAGAGCATCTACTAATGATTAACTGAAATTAAACTCTCTGTATAAATTCAGATATTAAATTATAAAGCAAGTTAATGGGACATCATCTTATAACTTGAACTTTCTGATGTTTAAGATGCTGTTAGTGATGTTTTGATTTGATAGGGTAATATTTGATATTCGTTAATAATCTTTGAATTGTTCTTTTGAACTTGCACTAAAACATTAGATCCAGCATATGAGAGCATCTAGTACTGAATTATAACACAACAGTTAACTAACATAGTTGAGTAGACTGTTATCTTTTTTCAACATGAACAATTCTGATGATATCCCTTTAACAAAGGTTTGAAATTCTTTTTTTAATGCTTGAATGTATTAAATCTTCCCTTCCATGTAAGTCTACATGACCTTAAAGTAAGCTAAAATTGAGTACTAATTGCTTCTTGCCTCAACAAAATCTGTTCTGTGGCATTTATCCTTTAAAATCAATAGTTTACATACATTGCACCTTTAACCTACTCAAAACGAATAAAAGGTTCTAATTAACCTTTACAAAGTTTCAAGACTTCTCCCACTAGCCAAGATGCTAGTGTTAACAAGGAAAAATGCAATTCCTTTTAACCCCTTTTAGACCAAACCCAATGCCTTAATATTCACTTTTCACAAAAAAAAGTGATTTGATAAAACCTTAGCAACTAATCTTATAGTACTTTTACTTGTGTAAATGAAGAGAGAGACAGGGTACTAAGTTCTGGGTAAACACCAAACCGGATTGGAAGGTTATCAACCCTAACAGTTTGGCAAAAAACTGCAGTGTGATATACAGTGCTTTTGTTTTAATGCTATGGTCTTGAAAGGGTTTAAAAGAGTGACTAGTGAAAAGAATCTGAAAAGATTCTGTACTTACTCCTCGGCCACGGCCTCTGCCTGTTGATGGTCCTCCAAAAGCATCATAGTTTCTGCTTCCAAATCCACTGTCAGGATAAGCAGGCGTTCCTCTCCCCCGAGAGCCTACAGGTGCAGGCTTCATATGGGGTGAAGAAAAACTGCTGTAGGAAGAGTAAGTCTCTCTTCCTCTGTCCTCCATAAACCCAGGCCTCAATTTTGAGCGTGAGTAAGGTGCTTCCCAGCTAGACCCGCCCTGGTTTCTACCTCCGAAAGAGTCAAGGCTATTCCGGTAGTTGCTGTCAAATCGACCACCATAACTACCTCCGAAGCGGCTTTGTTCGGGTTCATTATAACCATAGCCAGATCTGTACAGATCTCGCCCACCCAGAGAAGACCCGGAGTCATAAGACTCATAAGGTCCAAACCTGGAAAAGTTGCAGTGAGGAAAAAAAAAGTAAGCTTACTAAAGTTAAACATTTCAAAAGACAAGTTATCAGTTGACATTTATCAACTAAAATCAATGTATATTTTACTTTGGTAGGGTTTGCTTTGATTAGGGCTGGGCATTTCCATGCTGTGATCAGACAGAAAGCTATCTGAGTCACTTTTCAGTTAAAAATAGTATTAAAATTCAGAATGCCTAAATTTCACTAAATTTAGTTGCTCAAAATTATTATTTCACCTCATTATTGTGCCCAGACCTAGTCTAACGAATGCAGGCACCTACATTATTTTAAAGGGTCATAAAAGTCTTTTGTTTAAAGTTATGCCTAAAACAATTCAATATCATTTGAAAGACTTTGCTCTCAACTTAGAAGATGTGACAGTATAAATAATGCAACTATTTTAACTTGATATTTCAATGGTTCATAGTTGAGTTATATCTTACAGAAGAAATCTATATACTTTTCCTTAACTATGCCTCATCTTCTATTATTACATTTACAATGTATCAGAGAGGAGTGGGAAATCTATAGCCCTCCAAATGTTGTGGGACTGTAGTTTTCATGAGCCCCAGAATGAAATGTTAAGAAATGTTAGACTTTGGAAACATTTGGAAAGTCACAGATTCACCTGCCTCTGTTTGTAGGAATAAGACAAACACCCTTTATAGAACTGAAAAGTCAAAATAAATCTTAAATATTAATGACCCTTTGGCATAGAGAAAGGCTGTACATTACATGCAAATACTATATTACCAAAAAGCTGTATGCAGCATTTTAAAAAGATACTAATTAAAGAACAAAAAAAAGTGTGCAGGGTAACATCAATGTCATAAACTGCACAGAAATAGGAATTCATTTTCATTCCAAAGAATTAACTATATTTTCATTCTTAATTAAAGAACTTGAAAAGAAACTTCAAATAATTAAAAATCACGATATGAGAAGGCTAATTTTATCTTGTCTCCAGTTCATACTTTTAAATACAAAACTTTCATATTTAAAATGCCAACTACAAAGCAGTCCATTACAACAATAAACTTTTTATATAATACATTCAGTAAATTCCAACCATATTCAGATTACTAAATGGTAGGTACATTTTTTGATTCTCAAAATAGTTTACATTGGTGTTAGTTATATTAATTGTTGAAAAGCACTGTGCATTTGTACAGCTAATTTCCCAATTCTTTTAACAATCAATGCCACAAAAAATGGAGGAATCGAAATTGTCAACCATGTTCTTCTTGCTGCCAATCGAAGAATTAGGATATGCAAATGAGACTGCAACCAGGTTTAATATATCATACAGTTATTTTGTTTAAAATGCAGAGTTCTTACAAGAAAGCCAAATTTAGAATTAAATTATGATCTGATGTTAGTAGACATCAACTGCAGGCACAGTGAAAAATCAAACTTTGTCAGAAATACTACTATGGTGCTAGGAACAATTTTAAAACACTGCACAAAAATGTGTTTTAGTGTAATTAGTACCTGCCACAAAATAATCTGGACATGAAAAGCTGCCTACCAATGAATATTCTTGCAAAATATATTACTATTCAAATTAAATTTAAGTGTTCCTTTCAAACAGAATGGGGAAACAAAAGCAGCAGTTCTGATCCAACTAAGAGCATTTCAGCTCTAGATTCTGTGCTAATATTTAATTGCTAGGTTCTTTAAGATCATTTGTTGAAATAGATTTTAAAAGAGATTTGAGATAAAACATGTATTGTATTGCATTATATTTCATATAAAAATATTTTAAAATAGACTACACATTACATCTCTGCATAATAATGCACCATGCCCTGCAATATGCTTAAGGAACACTTAAATTAGATAGAGGTATACTTCAGAATATATCTATATTATCTTTGACATACAAAGCAAATGATTCAGTATTTTACCTGGCAGCGCCACCTCCTCCTCCACTGCCACCTCCATGGCTTTCCATTCCATATGACTGATTCATATAAGAGTCCATAGCTCTTGGACCACTGTAGGCACCATGCCCATAGTCACGGTCCATTTCTAAAAAAAAAAAAAAGATTTAGGATTACTGAACTGTTGCAGATTAGTAAATTAGGCACTCCTCAATTTACAACCACAATTAGGACTAGAGCTTCTGTTGCTAAGCAATGCGGTTACATCAGTTGCACCCCATTTTACAACCATTTTGCTGCTATTGTTAAGTGACCCATATGCTTGTTCAACAGCTCATATGGTCATTAAGTGAATTCAACTTTCTCCATTGATTTTGCATATTTTGAAAAGCCCCCTGGGAATATCACAAATGCTGATCAGGTGATCCCGGGACCCTGTAACCATCATAAACATATGCGGTTGCCAAACAGTTAAATGTTCATCATAGGACTATGGGGATGCTAGGATGTAAGTGCGAGGACTGATTGCAAATCACATTTTTCAGTGCTGTCATAACTTTGGTTATTAAATAAATGATTGTAAGTTAAGGCCTACCTGAATTCCAGTCCCAAGAACAGTTTATAATAAAGATACCATCAAGACGCTTACCTCTATACAGCAAGACCACAGAAATTCAATCACACAAAGAAAATTCTCTATCCTCTGCTTTCTGGTTCAACTAAGAACACTAATTTGCAGAAAAGCAGCTAGAAAAGATGGGACTGAACAAATGAAGCTCAAACATTCGCTTTCCCAGAAAGCGCTGCCATTCTCTCCCTCCCCGCCCCCCAATTTGGCTACTGAAATTAAGGCTGGCTTCCCCTCAGCCCACTTGATCATGGAGCCCACATCCTCAACAGTTTGCTTAGAGACCGGTTTGAAGTCACAACAGCACTGAAAAAAGTGACTTATGACTATTTTTTACATTTATGATCACCATGGTCACATGATTTGAATTCACATGCTTGACAACTGACTCACACTTATGACCGTTGCAATGACCCAGAATCATGTGATCCCTTTTGTGAACGTCTGAGAAGCAAAGTCAGTGGGGAAACCAGATGCACTTAAAAACCATGCTACTGATTTAAGAACTGCAGCGATTCCCTGAACAAATGTGGTGAGAAGTGTCCTAAGGGGGGGGGGAACACTCACTCAACAAATGTCTCACTTAAAAACATACCTGCTGGCCTCAATCGTGGTCCTTCAGTTGAGGATTTACCTGTATCACTTTTTGTTTTTATATATTGGGTTTTTAATCTTCGTAAGCCGCCCGGCGTCACCGAAACCCATACATAAATATCAATTTAAGGTTTTTTTTAAATTTAAAGAAAATATAAATTTTCTAAAAACAAATTTCTCTGTGGCTGCTCTGGCTCACAGGAACCAACTCCTGTCGAAGATCCGTACCGTCCCCACCCTATTGGCCTTCTGGAAAGCTCTTTGGGCCCTCTGCTGTGGCTCCCTGTCGGGTGATCCCATCACTGACTGGCCCTGCCCCCTGCGCTCCAAGACACTCCTTGCCTAGCCTGAGAAGATAAGGGCAACCGGGGATGAGAGGGAGAGAGACTCACACAAAGATACAGAGAGGTGGGAGAGGGAGACAGAGAGATACACAGAGGGGAGGGGGAGAGAGGGAGAGGAAGAGAGAGAGAGGGAGGGAGGGAAAGGAGGGTGTCAAAGGGTTTT
>JANHGD010010336.1:4715-19082 GCA_027560375.1 Imantodes cenchoa
AGCCCTCATTACCGGCGTATAAGACGACCCCTTACTTTTGCAAAGATTTTCCTGGGTTAAAAAGTTGTCTTATACGCAGGAATATACGGTACTTGTTTTGACAGCTAATCAGTGTTGCTGCCGGTTCGGACTGGTCCTCACATACCAGTGCCAGAAATTTCCACCCGCTTGCCGAACCGGCAGCGATGGCCGGCTGTCCATGCCCCCAAACTGGTTCTCTGGTCGCCACAACCAGCAAAGAACCTTCTGCGCATGCAAAATGCACACTTCTGTCGCGATGCGAACTGGTAGGGAAGATAAATAGAACCCACTCCTGCAGCTAATGTACCATTCAAATAATGGCAAAAAAGATATATCTAAATTTGTATGGTTAGAGAAAGTGTTAAATGCATGTTAAATACAAGTAGCACATGTTAAGCATACACATGTTAAATACCAAATAAGATGCAAAGGAAAGAGAAGGTTTGGGTTTACCAGATTTGAAATTTTATGGCTTGATGTTTAGTTTAAATGAAGGAATAAAAGTTGCTGAGAAAGAAAAGACTTTTAGAGCTAGAAGACCGTGATCTGAAGCTATCTAGTGGAAAAAATAAACTTCATATATCATGGTGATTAAAATAAAAACATTTGGGAGGAAGAAAAAGAAAAGAAAATATGTGTATAATTATTGACAGTGTGATAAAAATTAATTCAGTCCTTAAGGTTACCATTAAATCTAGATCACATAGAAACATATGGCTTTCAACTTCTCATTTTTAGCATAGAATGAGACCTTTAAAAATAGATAGCTGTCTCATTCCCAGATTCATTCCTTAAAATCAGAAAGGTAAATCTTTACTATTAAGGGGTTTTGTTTGTTTGTTTGTTTTTGTTTGTTTGTTTTTTGCTGCGCCCCAGGCTCAGCACAGACAAATCTGTTCATGAGATGAGAAATTCCTTGGTCCAAGTCACTTAAGTATAGAATTTCTTCCCAATATTGCAATGATATATGTAAATATTGGAAACTAGAACAAGGCTGAAGCTGTAAAGACTGGATAATATGAATTAAAGAACCTCCAAATTTCATACAACGGCAAACAGAATCTCCACTTTTAAACATTCTTTGAAGGATTTAACAGCTTAGTTACCTTATCTAACATAGCCAAGTCTGCTCGGAAAAATGACAATCACATCCTTGTAATCTCCCAGCATTTCCGTAGTGTTTCTTGTCCTGATTATTTGCTGCAGCAGCTATGGTTGCTAGTGAAGAAATGAAAGAAAGGCAGATAGGAACATATTTTGATGTTAAAATATGACTTGGGGACTGGAACTCCAACTCATCTGATGCTAAATTACTTTAATTCTTAAAAGGGATCAGCATATACATACAGTAAAAAGAATAGATTCTCCCATTTGAAATCAAAAGTTGCAGGGGTGGGTTCCACTTACCTTCCCCACAGGTTTGCATCACGATGTTTTGCGCGTGTGCATCCCCTTGTGCAATTAGGCTTCTGCGCATGCTCAGGAGCTGGAATCAGCCCGAAACACAGCTGAGGAGCTGATCAGTTGTGCTTCACGCGAAGAAATAAAGGTCAGTATTAACCCAGGGGCGGGTCGAGCAACTGAAACCCCCCCCCCAAAAAGATGGTAGCGTGCACAGACCGGCACTGGCCGATCCTTTTACATGACTTCACCAGAGGATTACTACCAGTTCAGGCCATCTGGTCCGAACCGGGAGGATCCCACCCATGAAAAGTTGTCTAGACAGTGTTTCTAGTCCTAACTTTACCTAAATGAAGGCTAAGTCTTTTTGATGGAGCCAGTACTCTGTTAACAGTCCCTAAATTTTTATTTATATATATATAAATTTGGAGACTGATTACTTTGAGTCCTGAAAAAAACTTTTTTTTTTTCCTGTAGCACAAGCTCAAGGAATGTTTTGTCCTTGGCAAACGTAGTAGAATCTTGAAGCTTTGTTTATCTTCTCTTTATCCCCGTGCTTCCCATTAGAAAATTTTACTAGTATGACCTTTTAGAAATTTATGTACTACCTTGAGCACCTAAGGGATAGAAATGAATATTTCACTTACAGCAAAGAAGTAAACATAGATCTTCTAAACAGAGCAGTGTTTCTTTGCCTTTGCAATCTTAAGCTGTGTGGAATTCAACTCCCAGAAATCCCCAGCCAACAACTGGAATTAGAACCTGACCATTCTTGGATCGTTTATGAATTGGCATTTGTTTCTCTAAACCAGTGATGGCGAACTTTTTTTTCCTCAGGTGCTGAAAGCACATGCACATGTGCTATTGCACACACACAAGTGCCCACACCCATAATTCAATATCTGGGGAGGGCAAAAATGGCTTCCTCTGCCCTCCAGAGGCCCTCTGGAAGTTGGAAATGGCCCTTTTCCTGACTTTTGGTGGGCACAGTAGGCCTGTTTTTCACCCTCCCCAGGCTCCAGAGGCTTCTCTAGAGCCTGGGGAGAGTGAAAATGCCGTCCTCCTCCCCCTGGAGGCCCTCCAGAAGCTGAAAACACCTTCCCAGAGCCTCCACGCAAGCCCAAAATCAGCTGGCCAGCACGCACATGTGTACTGGAGCTAAGCTAGGACAATGGCTCGCATGCCAGCAGATATGGCTCCATGTGCCACCTGTGTGCCATAGGTTCGCCATCACTGCTCTAAACTATCTGAAAAGTAAGCCTCCTTTTACTTGCTTCATAGACTATACTACTAATTACATCTACAGAGCTACCTGTCAAAAAAGGTTTGGTGCCTTGTAGGACCTAAAGATAATTTCCAATATTATGTATTAAACTGAGGAGCCTATT
This sequence comes from Imantodes cenchoa, assembly GCA_027560375.1. Taxonomy (NCBI): domain Eukaryota; kingdom Metazoa; phylum Chordata; class Lepidosauria; order Squamata; family Dipsadidae; genus Imantodes; species Imantodes cenchoa. The sequence goes on from JANHGD010010336.1 coordinate 7,526, forward strand.
AGTACTGATTTTTACCTGTTAATATTTTCATTGAGTTAAAATAAATGTAATCTTTTTTATTAAGATAAAATAAGATACAAAATACAAAAGAAAATAGAAAAACAATGGGAAGGAAAGGGAGAAAGAAAAGTAAGGAAGGATTAAGAAAAAGAAGAAGTCTCTGTTGCAGTAAAATAAGGCATTAACATCAAATCACAACTTTTTGTTTCTTTCATAATAATATAAACTAACCATTTCTATAAGGATCTATCAGTCTAATTGGTAAAACCCAAAATCAACGTTTCATTCTTTTCCACTTCAAGTACAAAGTTCAGAAGTGGTCTCCATGTGGAAACAAAAGCATTTCTATTCTTTTCTTTAACCAAAATAGTTAATTTTGCCATTTTAGCCAACTCCATCAGCTTCTGTAATCGTTCATCCATGGGCGAAATCGAAATGTCCTTCCATTTTTGTGCATACAATAGTCTTGCTGCTGTACTGATTTTTACAAGACTGATAAAACGAAGTGGCAAAGGCTATAAATATGGTTCATTTCCTGGAACACTGAGCTGCAACCACCCATCATGCAACTTTGTGAGCTTTGTAGCTTGTGGGGATTCATAGCAGCCTATCAATTGTACAATGAACACGTCTTCTTGCATAACCCAACTGCATCTGTAATTAAGACTATATAACCCTTTGAAGGCCATTACTTCACAAACCCTTTTTGATGAGACCTCTATGCACGTAAAGGTCACTTTTCCTGCATCTTCTAAGAGTTCTTTGTTATCCTTATGACAAACTTCCCAGAAGAGTTGCCCTGCCAATGCACCAGAATTCAACACTGTGCTGGGGTGGCATGCACTGTTGATATTTTGTGGGGGAAGGAGGTTAAGAGATCCAGACTGAATAAGCTGATATGAGGTGGGAATATCAGTTCAAACAGAGTAACTGCATTTTTGGTGCCATGCTCAGCATGAAAAAAAACCTACATTATATCTGAAAAATATCTAACATCAATTCACCTTTCCTGACAGATGTATGTGCCTACATACTTTAATGACATTTGGGTTAAAATGCTGACAGAGCTATGAAAACTGGGTATTTTTTTTAAAGGCTATTTTTTCTCCTAATGCATTTTAGTACTTTCAAAAAGTGCTTTGACAAATATGACCATATTTGGTCATATTTTATGTAAGCATTGTAAACCACATCGCAACTTTCTAATCCCAAAGTTGGATTAACTGTTTTATTTTATAAGTGGAGGGTTCTTTCATCTCAATTTTTATATAACCAAGCAATGAAATTAGAAAGATGATTAGAAAATGTGACTACCTTATCTTGCATTCAGAGATACTTTTAATGTTTTAGCACTTGATGTCCCAGGGAAGGTGACTATGATTAGTATCAATTATTAGTGAAGTGATGTTTAAAGAAAGATGGTTATGGGATATAGCAACTAATCTAACTGTGATGGAAACATCAATTCTTCATGCTATTGTGGCTTAATCTGGATACTGTCTGCCCAGTCACAAGGACAGAACACTATCATTTTTTGAGAATAGGACAGCTTGATATCATCCTCAACCCATCCTGGGCTACTGGAAAGGCAATTGTTGCCCATCTTTTCTTGTTCCACATCAAAAGTAGTAGCGTTTTTTAATTTCTGCTGGCATAAACAGTGTTATGAGCTTGATTTCATTATAGACAAATGACTCCAAATAGCTACTGTATGATGTAGTAGAAGTCCCCTCCAATCACTGGTCGCTCCCCCATGGCCTTCCATCCTGGCCTGCTTGTCCTCTTCTGAAGGGACCTTCCAATAAAGTCTGAAATAAACTTTTTTTTAAATAGACTGATGAATCAGTAAAAGTTTGAACATTTTTTTTAACATGGATTCTCCTTCCTTCCTTCCTTCCTTCCTTCCTTCCTTCCTTCCTTCCTTTCCTATTTTTCTTCTTTCCTGTTTTCCCAAATGACATTGATGTTACCTTTATTTCTTTTCTCCCCCCATTCATCAGTCGATGTGCTGGTGTATCAGACATGAGGAAGAATAAACAGAGATGACATCATTCAGAAAATCTATTAATAGAAGCTATGCATCTTCAAAGATATATCCACAGAAATAAAAATGAGTAATTAGTTCTTGTTTTCCCGACACATGTAGGTGGAGTAAAGAAACAAAGGAATCTATTTGGATATCAATTTTTAAGCAGATTTCAGTTCCAAACAGTTTTTATCCAGGAGGCAAACAGCTTAAGGTTACTCTAGAGAAGATCCCTGTAAATTATTTATTTATTTGGCCTCCAGACTGCTAGATGGAAATACCTCAGTATGGCTACATATTATACAATAGAAGCTGCAGTTACTCAAATTATTGCTTGAAGACCAGTTGCAACAACCTGAGGAAAAATATAAAAATAGCCCAACTATTATAAAATTCAATGTTTTTAATATCCTTGCAAGATATGAGGCTAACCTGTTGTAATTTATGAAGGACCAAGTTTTATTGTAAGCCTTTCTCAAGTTTTATATCTAGGTTGTCTCTGACCCAGATTCAGCAAAACAGACTGGTTACCTTTCCATAGCTTTAAGGGTTATCTTAAAACATGCCATCTCAACCAGAGGTGGACTCCAGCTGGTTTGGACCAGTTCGGGCAAACTGGTTGTTAAGATTCTGCGCCGTTCAGGGACCTGGCAAATCTCACCATTGGCTGGCCCTCAGTCACATGACCCCCCCCAGCCACGCCCACCTGGTCTTTAGGACGAACCTGTTATTAAATTAGTTGGATCCCACCACTGATCTCAACTGAGGTTGTGATGGAATTTTTTTCATGTCCTAAAGCACAGGCAGATAGAGAAGTCTCTCCTTTTTAAAACCTTGGCTGTAATAATACAGGGATAAAATAACAGGCAGAACATATCATAATCATAGCATATAAAAGGCATGAAATGGAAGAGAGAAAAAGACCCACAGTTAGGGAATTAAAGGGGCAGATCATTAAATGTTCATAGTTTGAGAAACACCAGCAGATTTTGGGCAATGACTGGAAATGGAAATTGTTCTGATTAGCATATGTCAAAGATACAAGGTTGAATTGGACAAGTAGGCATGTATTTTTCTCCTTCTCTGGAGTGGAAAATGGAATTAGATATATCAACACATATTCCACATTATAATCATACCTTATCTTCTGTAGTTTCTCATTTTTGCAAAAATAGTATTATTTTAGTGAAGTATCATTTTGAGCATGTTTACAGAAAAATAAAATACAACCATATTCATTGGAGCCTTGCCTTAGTTATATTTATCTCCACATTTTGAAAAAAGTTGGATTTCCAAATCAGTTTATGATAATTAAGCCCAACGGATATTAATCATTAAATTACAATTGCTAAACAAAGTATATACAATAAGTTAAGAGAACAGGAAATAAAACAGGGAGAATGCAATACAAACAAGTAATTATTTGGAGAAAGACTGTGGATATATGTCAGGGTTAGCAAAAGGTACGTTCTAATACTGTCAAAACAAAATGCACAGTAAATTGAAATTCTAGAAAGCAAGAGGGAAAATAATAATAATGGTTCTATAATTTTCAGAACCACTCTATGTATTTTGTATGCAACATCTAAAACAGCAACATCCCTATTTTAGAGTTGATAATTCAATATACTGAGAAGATAATGTTTTTAGAACAGATGGGCTAGATCACGGATGTCAAACTCGCCATGTCACATTGCCATCACGTGACTTTTGCGACGCTTTTCCCATTTGCAGAGCTGGGGTGGGCATGGCCTGTGTGGGGGTCCGCCAGTTCGACATCCCTGGGCTAAATCTGTTACTTATCAAGGCGGTCCAACATCAAGGTAAGCACAGTATTTTCAAGCTCCGTAACAACTGGCTAGGATTATGTAACAGGTTCTTTCATTTATGGAAAAGCATCTTTTTCTAATGAAGAGTTTTAAAGAACTCAAAAGTATTGCTGTTTTAAAAAATTACATTGGCCTATTGAAGATTTTCCTTAATAAGGAAATGTAATTTCATCTTATTTATATACATAAGCATACACTGGACCATTGAAAATAATTTATCCGCTTATAGTGTTCTAAACCAAATCACATTTTCAAGAAAGTATGCCTGATCAGACTGGAATGATTGCTCAAAATCCATCATCTATTAGATGGCTTCTTTTCCCCCTTATTGTCTTACTGTATGTTTTAAATCACTCTTTTTTCTGTGTTTTCCATACCCCAAATGGGAAGAGTATTATATGTACATATGTGTACTACACAGACAACCTTCTAATTGAGTGACATAAATACTGAAACTAAGTAACTCAAATTGGATAACTTATTATTCTTGCTTTTAATGCTTCAGGTTGCTGGAAGTTGGGTGAATTTTTTAAATGTATGTAAAATAATTTAATTAACTTGAAAATCTTTCCACTGTTTTTTGTAACATCTGAACTTTTCAGATGCCTTTGGAATTTTACCTATTTGAAGGCTGTTCTATGGCAGACTGAGTCGACTAATAAGATTCTCTATCTAAAATTAGCCTCACCACATCTCCTTTAATTAATGTAGTTTGGTTTTATTATGTCATATTGCATACTACAGCTATTAATTTGTTCTAAGCATATTTGGATGGCAAAAATAGTCAAGAATTGGCATAAGGACATTTTGTGTCAGCTAGTCAAACTCTATTTTTGAAAAAAAAACACCTCAATGATGAGTATTACTATTGTTTATTTATTAACCACCTATTAATATGTCAGATTTAACTAGTACCTGTAAGTCTTTTATGATTAGGGAAATTAAATCCAATCCAAAGGGATCTAGATTATTAAGCTGAGCCCCCCAGCATCCAACAGATCTTTGATGTTATTTAACCAATCTGCCATTAAGGTAACCTCAGAAACACTATGCCCAACAGATAAGATTCTACTTTTTTTTTTCTTTTACAAGGAAAAAGATCAAAATCAATTATTTTTCTGACAAATTGGTACTTATATGGGGGAAATGCCCAAGAAACAGAATTCACACATAATCTTGATTTCCAATGTGCAGCATAACTTTTTTATTGTATTTGCCTAACAGAAATATTACGGTCTTTGCTCTCTCTTAAAAAGAATAGAATAGAATAGAATAGAATAGATTAGATTAGAATAGAATAGAATAGAATAGAATAGAATAGAATAGAATAGAATAGAATAGAATAGAATAGAATAGAATAGAATTCTTCATTGGCCAAGTGTGATTGGACAACCAAGGAACTTGTCTTCGGTACATAAGCTCTCAATGTACATAAAAGATACAAGTGATAATCATGATCATAGTCATCATAAATACATTCATCATGAATCATAAGACATAACACTTAGTGACAGTCATAGGATACTAAATAAGCAATCAACAAAAATCATATTAGGAAACTAAATAAAACAATATAAATCATAAGGATACTAGCAACAAAGTTATAATCATAAGTAGAAAAGGAGATAGGTAATAGGAAGAATGAGAAGAATAATAGTAATACAGTCTAAGTAAATAGATTGACAGTGTTGTGGGAATTGAACAAAAAAAGTATTGAAAAAAATAAAAAACATTGTCACTCCAAAACTTGAAATTGGGTATCTTGTTCTGTAAAATATGTGCAATATTTAATATTTGAAAACTAGTTCCTAATCATTTGCCTACCATCAGTTTTTACATTTTTAATACTTACATTTGCAACATTTATTATCGATGAACCTCTGAACATTCAACATTTCAGCAGCACAAAACTGCTTACTTTCTTTTTACTGTGCGTACCAACGGAGGCTGACAAATTTGATAAGAACTCTTCAAACAATGCCTTTTAAACTGAGGTTTGGCCTGCTTCAGGGAAAAGAAATCAAACACCTTAATTAGACTGATAAGCACAAAAATAGATGGAAAATCCATCTACTCAGCCCCCCCCCCGCCCCCCATGTTAGCAAGAGTGGCTGTTCATATTCTGATCAAATGTCCAGCAAATAAAAATGAAGATTGATCCTTCTGCCTATGCAAGCTACAGTATGCTTTTGCCTCACATAATCTAAAACCAAATATATATTGTAGAAGAAAATCACTTTTGTTCCTAGATTGTCAGCATATAGACATATTTCACAGCTGTTATGAAGTGGATTAATGGACTGGAATAAGGGCAGGGAGAGTCTTAGAGTTTGGGACATAAGGAAGAACTGTTTCATTCTGTTAACAGAACTGTTTCATTCATTAGCAGTCAATTCTCAAATTAGCGCATTCTGATCTGATAGCAGTGCTTTGCTAAACACTATTTCTGAATAGTGTGGTGTAAGCTAATGTTTCTTGACCTCAGCAGCTTTAAGGTGAGTTCATTTTAACTCCCTGAGTTCCCAAGTGTTGGCTAGGGAATTTTGGGAGATGAAGTTCACGCGTTAAAGTTGCTGAGGTGGAGAGACATACCAGTTGCTGTAAACAGCACAAAACAAATCTGAATTAAAAAAAAAAATTCTGTGGAAATAGATCCTTGCTACTCTTCCTACAATTCAGGGCGGAGGAGGAAGCACTCCCAAATATTATGATTCAGTCATCGTTAATGAACTGGAAGGTTATTTTAGAAGTCCTTCTACTCATTAATTTAATTTAAAAAATCACCTAAAGATATCTATAAAAAGGGGGTGAGCTGTGTCCATTTAGAGTTCTACCATTGCTGTAGATCCTTCTGTGGTCCTATCACAACAAGGTCCTCTTTAGGCTTTGTTCGCTCCTGGCCTTGAATTGTCTCAAATAACATTAACTAAAATGTAATTCAAGATTACTTTATCCCATAAATGAATCTCTCTCTCCGATATATGTGGACAGTGTTGCAATTTGCATCAGCAAATGCAAACCCTGAAAAAGAAGTTTCTGGCCATTAGTAGCTGCAATATGCTGGTGAAATATCACTAACTTAAAACTATCATTAAATAATGATTTAGTGAATATTAGTCATTTTAATAAGTATCATAACAAGGGGACCATCTGGATAAAATCAATATTAGTAAACTGGCATTTTACTTTATTGTGGGAGATAGTCCAGCTGTGGTCCTCCTTAATAATTGATGTTTTAAAATCTGCTTGGTCTTCAAATGTGTGGAAAATACATCTATACAAAGAAAGAAGCTTCTCTGAAAAAAATTAAGGCTGACATTTCTAAAGAAGCAAAGTAAAGTTTTTGCCCTCTGTATGTCATGCATAGCCTTATGCTGGGAATGACAAGAACGATGAACAATTTGAGGCATACCTATGTGTTTCCACTCCACAGAACACATCTTTTTACATTCAGGTCCATCTGCGTAACTTAATCCAGCCTCTTGGCTGTATGCTTGGTTGCCTTCATGACCTTCTGATTGTGATCTGCTTTGAAAGCTCCAACAGGTCTATGCTTGCGATTTTCTGCCAGAAGATGTCAGCCTAGTGGACCCTGATACTGGAGTTCTCATGCCTATCTTTCCAGAGAGATTATGGTAGCTTTACTTTGGAGAATGGTCCCTTAGGCTTTCTTGTCAAAGGTGCCATGTGAAGCTCTTACATTTAATTCTCATGAACAGTTCATTTCAAAAACTGTAGAGAGTCCAAACTTCTTCTAGAATCAATGAAGAGGTTGTTTAAGGATGGGAATCTTCTGAGGAACATAAGGGGGGCTACTGCAACCCCAAAGCATCTGGGCATCCTGGATGCTTATTCTGTCTTCTATCCGATTCGTTCTTCTGCTTTTCTCCAAGTGAATGAGCACTTGGAGTAGCCTCCTTGTGGGCAGGGATTTGGGTGGTGATGTAGGCAAGCCTGAACAAGAAAAGGTCCTCCTGAATGTATCTGGCACTGAAAACCCTCAAATCCCTGATGTCAAATATGGTATCCTGTAGAAGCCACATGGACTTCAAAATGACATTTCATTTTTCACAACATTGTGCAACTGACACAAACTACATACTTGCATCATTTTGCATCAAGTAAGTTTGCATAGCATGGGGATGCAACATCAATTTCCTTTTCCTTCTTTCATTGTTCTAGATACAGATGCCCATAGAGCAACAATTAAAGAGATGATCAGTGAAATATGGCACATGTATTTTTCTGATTCTAACCAAGTAAAATTCTCATACCTGTTAGATTACAACAGAAGAGAATTTCACTCAGAGCATTTGGAGAATAGAGCTCTAAATTTATTTTCCAAATCCCAATAAATCTATCTCTAGAAACTTCAACAGCACTATATATTGGACTGATGTTGAGGATTTTTTTTTTCAGATACAAGAAGCCATAATAATGGAGATCAGCTTCTTCAGAATCAGGCAACCTAATTCTCTTGATATGATAACTTCTTCATCCTGCTCTTCTTGGTTTACACATTTCTGGGCCTTGAGTACAGGGAGCATAATACCATTCTTGATACCAATCCTGTCTAATCTCAGGTCCTTTACTTCTAATCTTAGCAGTTCCAGCTCTGACACTTAAGAGACAAAAACTTAATACTTTCATGCAAAGGAAATTAGGTTTCATTTCCCAAAGGTAAATTATAGTGGATAATCATTTCAAAAAGTTTTCCCACACTTAATACACTTAACAATCATACATTGGTCCTATAGCCATGCGCATGAAAATATTATGCTCAGATTTAATTAAATATTTGTGGTACACATCTCCAGCTGAATTGAAACTTGCCCTCCAATAATAATCTTGAGTAATGAACTTCCCTAAAATAAAAGCATAGCCCAACACAGTGACTGTTATGAGATACAGTCCTTGATGATACTGTGAATGTGAAAACAAACTCGAGATTTCATACAAAAATATAAAATTAAAAGGAAGGTTTCACTTGTGGTCTTACTTATTGAATTTCATCCTAACTGCTGCCTCCTCCTCTTCTTCTTCCTCTTCCTCCTCCTCCTCCTCCTCCTCATCATCATCATCTCCCACTATCTACTTAATGGTCCTGCTACATCATACTGAGCAGTCTTGCTAGCATAGCATTGTAGCATAGCTGTACCTTTACAGCTAAAAATCACTTTGTTTAATTTCTCTCTACTTGGGAGAAAAACTACATATTGAATATTATCAATATGATTTCAAAGGAAATTCACCAAACTCCCCAAGGAAATTGCTTTACATGAAAGGAAGCTATTGACATTGTTTGTTATTGAAGAAGGGAAATAAAATCTGATCCAGTAAGCTAGGAAAAATAATAAAATAAAATCCAGTATTATTAAAAATGTAGAAGAAGGAAAAGTTTGAATTAGAGCAGCTCATCTTTGATGAAAATGGATTAGATGCTGAAGAAGGAAGGAAGGAAGGAAGGAAGGAAGGAAGGAAGGAAGGAAGGAAGGAAGGAAGGAGGAAGGAAGGAAGGAAGGAAGATATCAGAGCTCCAAGTAACACCCCCAATGAAAGAAGATCCTGAGGCTAGGCAAGACTTTTGTAGAAAACAAAACTTTAGAGCAGTTTTTACTACAAAAGTGAAGTCATTTTCTGTATAGTATTGAATAGTGGTCAAACTTGGCAGTATTTCTAATCATACCTTTTGTTGTGGATATTACTGTCAAATGGTTCAGGAGTCAGGAAATATTTTCTCCTGAGAATTAATATCCAGGAAACAGTAGGAATGTCCTTTAGGGTTTTAAATGGGGAAGACCATTAGAGTGTAACCAGAAAAGTGAAGCATAGTTAATGATATCATCAATCATTGGTCCTTTAACTGAATTTTCCCCCCTCAAAGATAATACAAATGGGAAAATAACAGAGTTCGAAGGGACCTTAGAGGTCTTCTAGTACAACCCCCTGCTCAAGCAGGAGATCCTATAGCTGTCCAATCTCTTCTTTAAAACCTCCAGTGGTGAAACCACAATTTCTGGAAGCAAGCCATTCCACTAGTTAATTGTTCTACCCGTCAGGAAATTTCTCCTTAGTTCTAGGTTGCTTCTCTCCTTGATTGGTCTCTATCCATTGCTTTTTGTCCTGCCTTCAGGTGCTTTGGAGAATAGTTTGACCCACTCTTCCTTGTGACAACTCTTCAAATATTGGAAAACTGCTATCATGTCACTGCTAGTCCTCCTTTTCATTGCACATAAATTGATTAGAATCAAAGTGAGAGTTATTCAATTATTTTTCTATTGTGAGTGATTGGGCATATGGATAGCATCTAATGGTATCTACAGCATATCACCATAAACCCAGTATTGTCTGTTAGATTGCTTCCAATTATGGTTTTTGTTAGCTAGCCAACTGGTCAACCACAACCTATTCTAAGTATAATCCCCTTGATTGTTAATGTAGCCTTTTCCTGAAATAAAAACACAAAACTGACTGTTGAAATTCCATGGGGAAAGTCCTCACTGGACTTTCAACTGTTTGATTATTTCAATAACAATTTGGTATTTTTGCATAACTTAGAATTCTCCAAGACAAGCCAATGCCCTTTTAGGGGCTCCTTGTTTTATATGGTTGGAAAAAAAAGATACAAAAAGTATAGAGATACCAAGAAATAGATGTAAACCCAGCAATCTAGGTCCTCATTTTACCAACCTCAGAAGGATAGAAGACTGAGTCAACCTTGAGCCAGTGAGACTCGAACTACTGACAGCTGGCAGTCAACAGAAGTAGCCTGCAGTACTGCATTCTAACCACTGAGCCACCATGGCTCTCTAGTTGGAGAGCAAGGAGTGGTTAAGATACAGAGGAAGAACAATATAGAGTGATTTCGATGGAAATAAAACCAGTTTTCAAAGTGGATAAAGTTAAATAAACCAGAAGACTCCATTGGAGCAACTAAAAATAAAAAGAATGAAATTTTTTGGAAGGAAAATGAAGTCAAGGGGATGCTGGAAGGAATATTTTGGAGATTTTTATGGGAACGATAGTCATATGTCACAGAGTGGAATTGAAACCAATATCATCAATTTTGATGTTAAAGTTTGGGATTGATGTCTCCACATTTGGGGGATGACTTGATTGAGAAATGCTGGAATAATGCATGCATCCTCGGGAGCTCTCCGTAGTGCTGAAGGGACGAGCCAATCTGCTTCCTGTTTGCTTGTTTCTCAATCAAGTCATCCCCCAAATGTGATTTCCTTGGTTTACACCAGGGGTGCCAAACCTTGGCAGCTTCAAGAGTTCTGGCTGGTGAATTCTGAGAGTTGAAGTCCACAGGTCTCAAAGTTGCCAAGGTTGGACATCCCTAGTTTACACACTCTTTTCTACTCTGGAAGACCTAACAGAAACGCTTTGACGCCGATGCCACTCGCTTATCTATTTTGCTTCATCATTTTCTCCAGTGTGCCATCATTTTGATGGTTGGAGTTTTCTTTCCATCACCACCATTACAAGGTCACTTTGGAAGTGAAGCTGTTATAGATGTTCTGGAAGGAACACGCGCATGCGCAGTAGAGACCAGAAGATCAGCTGGATGGCGGGAGCTGCGCGCGCATGCACGGCAGAGACCCAAAACAGAGCCACCATGGCCCTACACCATTTCTGACAGATGGCAGTCCAGTCTCTTCTTGAAAGCCTCCAGTGATGAAGCTCCCACAACTTCTGA
>JANHGD010010348.1:120011-133889 GCA_027560375.1 Imantodes cenchoa
GGCTCATATTTAAATGGTTGTCCACTAGGACTTCAAGATCCCTCTCACAGTTACTACTGTTGAGCAGTATTTTATTATTGGTCAACTTCAGTAATATGTATGTATGTATGTATGTATGTATGTATGTATGTATGCATTTATTTATTTATTTATTTATTTATTTCCACAATCTTAAAAAGAGAACCTTGGGTGGCTCACAATCATAATATGAAAACTGATTCATATAAAAAATTAAAAGCGAAAAACAATGAAAACAAGAACAGAATAACTTGGAGCCACAACCAAACTTTCTAGATACAGCACACACAAGGAATCTGCCTCACTACAAAGAATACTGATACTCCTCCACTTACAACCATTTGTTTAACAACTGTTCAAAGTTACAAAAGTACTGAGAAACGTGACTTATGCTCATACAACCTTCACAGCATCCCCATGGTCATGCAATCCCTATTCGGGTGCTTGGCAGGACTAACAGTATTAACAACCTCCTTGCTTAGCAACAAAAAGTAATGCGGCAGGTGTAAACTGTCAAAAATATTTTATTACGATATTAGTAGCCTTTGGATGACTAGTTAATAATCAGCTTGTTATATGGGAGATGCTTTTCAGCATCTCCATTAGGAGTGTTAAACTAAAAATAAAGTGAACAAAAGGGCATCATTATCCTTTCTTGTACATTTGTATGGTGTTCATTGGAGTCATTCTTGACTTTCACAGGAAAATAAAAGGCAGTTCCAAAATTTTCACTATGACCACAGACACAGCTGTTCCCTGAAGGTTTGGCTTTATCAAGGACAGGTTACTTGAACGTTCTATATCTATCTGTCTGTCCATCCATCCATCCATCCATCCATCCATCCATCCATCTATCCACATGTTGACTGGAGAGGTAAGAAGTGGGTAGAATTCAGACAAACCGTGCTCCCAAAATAATTCAAAGTAAGCCTTGTCAGTTCTCAGTCTCTGGCTTTTTCAAAGCCTTTTTGGCCTTTACAAAAAAATAGTTCTTGTGCACTCTATCAAGTAATTTAGAGCCACTAGTCATCAAAGACATTTAAGCAAATCTCTAGCATTTCAGTGAGAGCCTGAAGCCATAAATCTATTTCTCATGGTTAATGCTGTATCTGTGATGGGGAGATAGGAGTCAATACTCATCTGTTTCTTATTAAGCTAATATAATTCAAAATAATAATTCTTTCAGAGAATCTGCTGGTCGGATTTTGTTTTAATTAAAAAAAAAAAAAAAAGGCAATAGATCATGTCATCAAGCATGACAGAACTTTTTAGAACTACACTAAATGATGGAGTAGGTGAGCAACGTTTTATGTTTAATATATAGAACAGGCCCCCAAAGATAGATGTTCTACAGTATTTGAAGCTGCTATCAAAAATGGTTGTTTCCCTAAGACATTTATAATTGGTGGCCAGGTTCTGGCTTTAAGTGTGGGTTAGTGCTTTCAAATAACCACAAACCCACATACACACATAGGCAAGCACAAAGGGGTCTGAACTTTCTATAGTGACTCAAAATGATATGTACCATGTAGCCTCTTCTTTATTGTGAACATGAATTGCAAGTAAAGCAGTCAAAGCCATGACTAAAAGATCAAGAAAGGGGACTAATTGAAAAATCCACTATAACGTTTTTTCTCCCAAATGTTCTGCTTGATTAAGTTTGGCCTTGGCAGCTTCCTAGGATGTAGTCACTGTAGTTTAAGAAAATCACAATCCGTTTTTCAATTGCTCTAGAGCAGGTTTTTCCAATCTTGGCAATTTTAAGACACATGGACTTCAATTCCTAGAATTTCCCAGTCAGCATGAGGAAGAATTCTGGGATGTAAAGTCCACAGGTCTTAAAGTTGATAAGATTGGGAACCGTGTTCTAAAACTTCCTAGATTTTCCTGACTCCTGCCATCTTAGCCCTTGACTATAATTTGGAGCATTATTTTAGTTGAATTCTAAAAATGGTTAGTCTCAATGATTTTATCCTGAAAAGTATACTCTGGTTTCTTACATCTCCAAGAAAACCACTTTTAACCTTTAAAATGGAAAAGGTTTCTAGCCAGATGATTGAAAAGGTATCAACATTATATGTGTTAAGATTATCCTGAAGGACGTATTTAAGCCAGGGATGAAATTCAAATATCTTCCCATGTAAGCATGGCTTGGTGGGCATGGCAGGGGAAGGATACTGCAAAATCTCTATTCCCACCCCACTCCAGGAGAAGGATACTGCAAAATCCCCATTCCCTCCCAACTCCTGGGGGAAGGGTATTGCAAAATCTCCATTCCTACTCCACTTTGGGGCCAGCCAGAGGTGGTATTTGCCGGTTCTCTGAACTACTCAAAATTTCCGCTGCCGGTTCTCCAGAACCTGTCAGAACCTGACTTTCACCCCTGATTTAAGCTTATTTTCATATCCTCCTTGAAAAATGAGCAACAATTTATGAACTAATTTGTTTTGAGGAGATCTTGTATGAATGGGAAAGTTACTATAAAAATGACCATTTCATGCAGTATTTCAAGCGCAGTAATGAGAGTTCATAAGGCATCCGCATATTTTATTGCATTATTTTGGTAGTGTCATTAATACTAATGGCATTTTAAAGATGCATCAAAGCCTAATTCCCTACTCCCAAGGTAAGCTTCATATTTAATGCATGGCAAATAACTTCTTCATAATATATCTGGCAAGTTTATGATCTCAGCTGAGTCAAGATATATGAAGGAGATGATCAAATGCAGGAGAACAATTGAGGACAGTAACAAAGTACAGTAATAATGAATGAATGATGACACAGGTCATGATGCATGGCGCCTTGAAACTGTATCCTGTGTATGCATTGTTGTAAATCTTTTCCCTTTTAATATTTGCGGAGAAGACAGATTTAAAGAATGTGCCTACTCAGAAGAATGGCCATGAATATTAAATAATATACGAGGGAAATATTACATCTGCAAATTTGCATGGAAACAAATGAATTGTCTTATATTTTGGGTACATATCTTATCTCATCCTTTTTTCCATCATGGAACCATGTACATGGAGTTTCCAACAACAGCCACTGACCAGCTAAGACCTGCATAGCATGCATTTGGTTAAAACAATATTCTCTTATCTCCCCATACTCTTATGACGTATACTAGAGAGAGGACTTTCTTAGCCCTGCTTTCTTGCTCAGATACTTCGAAGTTGGTAGCTCAAGCAAAATGAATTTAGAATATTACAAAAAGTAAAATGTGCTACCAGTTATCAGTGACTCCTTTTCTAATACAGTGCAACTAAACAACAAATCTATTTATGTGGTTGCTAAGAGTTGATATCAACTCAATGGCATGTAATCCATCCATCCGTCTGTCCATCCATCCAAAGTTAGAACCAACAGTAAACAGTCTGCCTATAATTCCTTTAGTTTCTTATGTAATATTTTTGCACACATATACATCTCTTCATTCCTCCGCCATATTATATTAATGCAAATGTATTCCCAAAGACAGATGTCAGCTTCACGTTTGACATGACATGTTCACCAGCACAAAAACTCTGACATTTATTAAAAGATATGTTCTCTAGACATTGTTTTGCATAACAAAAGGGACAACACCAACACATTTTTGTAAGAGAAAAGTGTTTTTACAGGAAATACCAAATGCCTGTATACACTGTCACATTTTCTTATCTTTTGTAGAATATATTTGCAATAATTGGATAAAATATGATACAATCCTAATTTATTTATTGAATTAGAAATTACTGCACTATGTTCAGTAGGGTTACTTCTAGATATTGGATAGAAGGAAGGATAAATAGAAACATAAATCTTAAAATATAAGTAAGGAACTTCTCTAAAACAATAAATGTTATGTTTGCATAGAAAGACTGCAGCTTTTCATGCACTACTTTGAGCAAGTCCCACTGAACACAGTGATCCATATTTCCAAATATACATAAGATTAGACTGCATGGAAACATTTTGATGAGATCTCATAGTATTTCTTTAACATGCAAGTGATGAGTTTGTACTATCCAGATACTACTGAATTAAAAGTTCTAGCAGACCCAAGTAGCATGGCAAACGGGGAATAGTGGTGGCTGAAGTTCTGAACTTTTGAACAAATTGTCCAGTCTGATTTCATTCAACTGTCTGGAATACATATTAGAATATATTTTGTATTGCAACAACTATAGAATTATTTTAACAGTGGATGGCAGTGTTTAATTTGTATCTATGGCTATAATCTATGGTTCCTTTTGTTCTGAGGAGAATTTCCTGTGACAGTTGAAACCGTTAAGCAGCAAGGCCCATGGTGATTGTACACTGTACATTTTATTCAATCTGTATGGCCATATAACAATCCTCTGCTACTATTTCTACATAATAAAACAGAAATTTCTAACACATCCCAAGTAAAAGAAAGCCATAAAGGAATAACCAAGCTTTTAACCTTCAGGGGTTCCAATTTATGCTGAAACTTCTCTTATCATTAAGAGAAAGAAAAACAACAACACGACGGGACCCTTAACTATGACAACTTTCTGTATAAATTATCCTGTAATAAAATGAATGTTTAATCTCTGCCTCCTTGAGCTTCTTTCCTGATGCTCAAAAACGTAGCAATTTGCTTTATGTAGCTAAGCTTCTAAATCTAATTTATATTGCAAAAAAAAAAGCAGCCCTTACTGCTGAAATATTTTAAACACGGAATTAAGGATTTGTGTGTGCTCAGCAGTTCTGAATATTGGATCATTTATAAACATAGAGGCCGATCATAATTTGTAAGTAGTGACCTAGACTTTATTGCTAAGTTTCACACAAAAAAAGGCTGCCTTCTAATTGGTTAGATACCATTTTCTTGTTCGATTTGAGCAAACTTTGACATTCTTAGTTGGGTAAAGGAGGAACAGAAAAGAGAAATGCTGGAAAATAGGATTACAGATTAGTTAAACTGTGCATAGCTTTAGGTATGTCGTTCTGAAGCTTCAGATTTATTTTTGTACCAGTAGCAAGATAATTGTATCTATTATAGTATGCAAGAATTAAAAAAAAAACTCACTACTTTGCATTAGTGTCAGGTCATATTTTTTTCGTACATCGTTTTATACTACCTGAACGGGAGGTTCTGGACCAGGCGAATCGAGAGATCTTAAGCTTGGTGCTTTATCAATATCTTTGCTGTTTGATAATTGCCTCCTCCTGCTCATCTTATCTGGGTGTCAATGAAGCAATTGCTCATTTCCTCTTTTACATTTCAGCCCAGGTGCTAAGATGTGGCAATAGTTTGCTAAGCCAGGGGAGAAAAACAAGATACAGTACTGATCCCAATATTTACTGCTTAAACTTTTTAATTATGACACAGGTTTGGCTTTTATTGTTCTGACAAGCTTATGATATATGTTTGCATTTTATGTAACTTATACAGTATTTGTTTGTTTGTTTGTTTATTTATTTGCTTATTTACTTATTTGTTCATTTGATTGCTTATTTGTACCCTATGACCCTATGGTGCTCTATGACTGAATTAAATACAATAACAAATGAGTTAATCCTCCCATCCACAGAAAGAAATAGCCGATAGTATATTCTCCAACAAACAGGTACCTTTGCAATTCATCTTTGCATTTATAATCATCACAGCATTGCTGTGGTTATATGACTGTCATTTGGCTGCTTCATAACCAGCGCACACTTACAACTGTCACAGCATCCCCCAGTCGCACGATCGCCATTCACATGCTTCACAACCAGATTGTGACAATCAGAGTTAATAGAGAAGGCAGAAATAAAACTGTAAGTTGCTTTGACATTAATTGCTTAGTGCCTGTGTTGTTTCACTTAACCAAAGGTGAAGGGAGGACATAAGCCTATCGCTGTCACATGATTTTCTGCTTAGTAATTGCAGCACTTAGTGGTCAAATTGCTTGTCCCAATTGTGGCTGCCAAGTGAGGTCCACTTTGTCTTTTTTTGTGTAAAAATGTTGTTATTTTTTTAAATTTAAGGAATGTTCCCCAATGTGGAACCTTCAGTCTATATTGCACTACAACTCCCATCCTGACCAGGGCAACAAGGCTAGGAGACACTAGGTCAGAAAAGACCAGGTCAAAACTGAAGAAGCTTCTTGGATGAGAAGTGAAACGTCTTCAAAGAAAAACCCGAAAGCCCAGTTGCCTCTTGAAAAAAAGCACCTTTGGGACAACCATGACCTGGATGACTGAGAATCTCCATAGACGTATAGCCATAGCATTAAATAAAATAAAATTTGTTTGTTTGTTTGTTTGTTTAGTCAAACATGTATGAGATAACAGGTATAAGTATAAAGATGAATATGAACACAGGAAAGGGGTACGAATAAATGAGGACAGTAGGACAGGGATGGTAGGTACGCTGGTGCACTTATGCACACCCTTTACAGCCCTCTTAGGAATGGAGTGAGGTCCACGGTAGACATTTTAAGGTTGAAGCTATGTGAGTTTGATGAAGTAACAATGGAGTCAGGTAGAGCATTTCAGGCATTGACCACTCTATTGTTGAAGTCGTATTTTCTGCTGTCGAGTTTGGAGCGGTTTACCTTGAGTTTGTATCTATTGTGTGCTCATGTATTATTGTGGTTGAAGCTGAAGTAGACTGAAAGTGGTCTAAAATTGACTGATACTCAAATAGTAATCATATTTGTGGCCATAAAATGCAATTTTACGTACAGCTCCATTTACACAGTTGGGATAGAGTGCATTTTTTTTAAAACTTAAGTAATAATAAAGGAGAAAAAAATTAAAAAATAATTTCTATAATAAAGATCTAGAGCATGGACTTCCAACCTTTAGGCTTGCCTGGGCCAAAGGTGAAGAGGAGTGAAAAAGAATGATCTTGGGCCACATATAAAATGCATATAAATCACATAATAATGTTAAATGCTTACAACCTTGTTGGGCCACATTACTAGTTGTCCAGGGATGCAAGTGGACTGTGCACCATGGGTCTAATCTAGAATAAGAAATGTAATAAGTGCAACCAAGGGCATACTAAAAGTGAATCCTATAGAAGATGGATCAGAAAACTAGTTCTTTAAGAACTAGCTGTCATGGCTGTTTAGCAGATTAGCTTTAAAATGTTTGAAATCTGTATTTAGATGAAAGTGCCATGGTGGCCCAATGGTTAGAATGCAGTACTGCAGGCTAACTCCCTGCTGACTGCCAATAGTTCGATCCTGACTGGCTCAGGATGGAAGATTGATTCAGCCTTCCATGGTCAGTAAAATGAGGATCCAGATTGTTGCAGGCAATATGCTGACTCTGTAAACTGCTTACAGAAGGCTGTAAAGCACTATGAAGCGGTATGTAAGTTTTAAGTGCTATTGCTATCTGCTATTGCATTAGCATTTTCATTGCTAATATTCCAAAGAAAAGGCTGAAAGCCTTTTCTGTGATGCAGGGTTGAAATCCTGGTGCTCTGATTGAAGGAGGCCAGAAGAATCAATTGGTTGAGAATTGCTTTTCAAGAAAGGCTGAATGAGATGAAGTCTATTCCCAAGATCTTCAACTGAAGTTGGGTGAATTGCATGTCAAGAAAAGTCAACAGAGGAAAGACAACATGGGATCATCAACTGCCTCTTTGCAACAGAACAGCAATTCAAAATCCTTACCTCACAGTTGTTTTAAAGTTCTGGCTTGCAACCTCAACTGTATTTTTAGTCTTGTTCCAGATCAAAGGAATTTATTTGTAGGATGAGAGCAAGAGTTCCTCCTTCTTTTAGCATCTGAATTACTTGGAAAAAAGATCACTTGGAAAAAAAAACCCATAATGGCCTTGGGGTGAAAATGCTTTTTCTAATTCTAGTGGTTAGAAGAATATGTAGTAAATATATAGTTGATAATATATTCCTAGTGTGATAGATCTAATCAAAACTGGTTTTTTAGATGGGCTCAGGCACATGAAGAAAAAAAAAAACCCCTTTCACAATTTATGAGTATGACTCTTAAATGGTGTGAAAATATGACAGTCAGCAGCAAAAGAAGTTGCTGGAGGAATAATTGGAAAGAAAAATAAATGGCAAGGAAAGAGTTAAGCTCTTCTCCTCTTTCTCTTCCAAACTGCTTCCTTTCCAGTCTGTTTTTGATTTAAGACGTAACAAATTGAAATAGTTGTACACATTTGTATGTAACAGCAGTTTGCCTATAAAAGTATAATATTTATATAGAACTCAGAATTTATTCCTGGATGGATCAGTCACTACTGCTGTTTTTCATTTAATAGTTGCAGTGGGTTGTCATGCAATATAGCTTGGCACAAACAAAATATAATGCACTCCAGGAACTCAACAAGGATGGCAGAATCTGACTCCGTTGTTTAACCAGCTTGAAACCAGAGAAAACATCAAGAGAATTAACTCCTTGCATTTGATTCTTGTAGGACATATTTGGCTCATCAGAATAGATATGACGGCAAGAACATTGAACTTCTGTCCTTGAGAGATCATCTACTACTACACTTCATTTCCAATTTCACTGGATTTCCAATTGATTCCAGAGGCTTGGATTAAAGAAGGGCCCCCAGTAAATAAATATAGCATTCTTTTTCCCTTTCAGCCCTTCAAGGTAGCTCAGACTAGGATGCTATGAATGCTAATACTACTTTATTATAAGATTACAGAATCTTGTGAGTCTGAACGTGATTCCCTGCTCCCTAACTTTATTTTCATGAGTATCAGGGAAGATCATACGTATGTAAGCTGCTTACTCAAATTATATTTTTTGTCCCAGGCTCAGTTTTCTTTGTCTTGGTTTCTGCTCTTCCACCTCTTCCTCAAGGTAATTCCAACTACCCATTACATTCTCCCATCTCTCCCCCAAGATACCGTGTTTCCCTAAAAATAAGACCAGGTCTTATTTTCTTTTGACCTCCAAAATAAGCATTCTGCCTTATTTTTGGAGAGGTCTTATTCCCTACCCCATGTACCGGCATGAGGCAGGAGGGCAGGGCAAGCGGCTCCTCATGCCAACTTCCCGAAGGGTCACAGCAGGCCATCCCACCATCTACAAAACAGCTGATTCACAGCAGAGGTGGGTTCCTACCAGTGCAGTCCGGTGCGGTAGTCCAGTAGTGGCCCGCCCATTGCACAATTTGCGCGTGACGGCTCCGGTCTGTCTTTGCCAGTCCGTGCACGGCGCCAACTTTTTTTCTAATTTTCAGTGGGTTTTTTGCTCTCTGAGCATGCACAGAAGGAAAATATTCCCTCTGTGTATGTGTGGAAGCAAAATTGCATGCGTGCACACGCGTACAAAACATGATGTGCACGCAGCGCACCGGTAGGAAGATAAGAGGAACCTGCCCCTGATTCATAGGTGCCACTCAGGTCATTTTTGCCATCGATTGCAGCTGCAAAAGCAGCAGGAGGCCAAGCGACACGCCTCATGCACCTTGCACCGGCCTTCCGAAGGTTACTGTAGCAACCATCCACAACTTTTTTAGCATTATTTTGTCCCGACTCATGCAGCCCAGTACGGTGTTAAAAGTTAACATTTCAGAAATGTTACCGTAGCTGCAGAGGTCTCCTTGTGCAATGCTCTGCTGCCGCAGCTTTGGAGCAAACCTCTGTCTTCCCTGCACAGGATTGCAAGACTGAAGACTCCAAAGTCATGGAGAGAGCATTTTTGGATGTGCGTCTGTGCCCTTAGAAAAAATCTGCAGGTTGTGTGTGTGGGAGTTTTCCTGCACATTCAACCAGCTGATTTCCTGATGCAGCCTTTTAAATGTTTTTAACGTTCCCACCATAGATTGATAATATGGAACCTGCATTAAAATAGTGCCACCAGCTATTTCGGGTATGTACAGTTGTTGTTTGTCACTCACAGTGTCACTCCCAAGCCACACATCAGAGTTTGATGAGTTTTCTGTGGTTTAGTAGTCTGGCCTATCTATCACAGAGGTGACAGCCTTGGAAAGAATGGCATGGATTCAGTGTGCAATTTTTTATTTATCCTGGACTCTATTGTAACAGCATTCTCTCACATCTTTGGGTGAAGACCAAGCCATTTTAAAATCTAAATTATTTAAATCTAACAGTTAAGTAATAATTTACTGTGTTGGCAAGATGCTAAAGGCAAGATAATTTCTGAGAAGACACCTTTCCTGTTTTATTATTTTTAATAACATGAGTGCCTAAAAAATTAACAAAATATGAAAGGTATATAAAGGGAAATACCAACACCAGCCATTCAACAACAGAAAAGGACAAAGAGTGGATTAAAAAGGCAACAAAAAATTAAAAATGAAGTAATATTTTCAAATAAGAATATACTTCAGGTATCTTTGAAGTGGCCAAAGCATCTGGCACATACTGAGCCATCAAAGCATACTTGAGTTGAAGATTCTGCCCCTATTGCGAATTAAGAAGATGAAATTCAGTTTGAAGCCAAGAAAAACACTTGAAATAATCATTACGTATTAACTACTCTGGCTTCCACCTATATGTTCCAATAAATCATTTTACTACCTATTTTTAAAGTAGATTCCCCCCAAACAATTACTTGCATATGAGTCCAAATATCCAAATCCAACTTAAATCCCAATAGATTTCCCCCCAAATTTTCATGGCATGAATTAATAGAAATAAAAACACTTTTCTACTATATGTTGACCCAAGAACCTGCCACGACTGTAGTGGAGTTAAATAACTTTCCAGTAAAGCCCATGGAGGATAGTATTCTATTAAATTTTCATTCCACATACTTATATCGGATACAGTAAAAGTTCAATGGTACTTTTGCAAGTCCTGTAAATTAAACCATTGTTATCAAACCATAATCTTAATTTGGCCAATAAAATCTTCAATAGACTGAAGAAATAATATTTCTTTTGAATTAACATTGGAATGACTCTGAATGCATAAATCAGACAGACAACAGTATTTATTTTAATGGAATGTTAACATCCAACTCAATATTTTTTTAAATTTTCAACAGATTTATTTGCACATTTTTAGAAACAAATTTGGGAAATCAGAGTTCTAAGCATTTAATTAATAAGTATTAAAGTATCTAAGACCCTGATGTTGTTAAAGATTAAGGCAAAAGGAGAAGGGGACAGCAGAGAATGAGTTGGTTAGACAGTGTCATTGAATGAACCATGAACAATGCAATGAACATGAATTTGGGCCAACTCAGGGAGACAGTGGAGGATGTGAGGCTTGGCATGCCATGGTCCATGGGGTTGCAAGGAGTTGGACACAACTTGTGACTGAACAAGGGCAACAATGAATATTTAATATAATTAGCAGAACTTAGAAAGCTCTACATAATTGTGTTAAAATATTAGAGCTCAAAGGAATTTCTGAGATGACTTCTGTATTAAGGTCATAATACAATCTATGTCTCTGAGATAAGACAATTAATACTCAAAAGATGCAGAATGAAATCCCATCAAAACTAATATTCCCACCGAGATATGTCACCCTCCTTCCCTCCCTCCCTCTCTTCCTAGCGGTATTATAAAATTGTCTAAATCAGTGGAAAGAACCCTATGCAAAATGAATAAATATTTGAAACATCCAGATTAATTTGTCCATGACTTTACATTTGTGTGCCTCCAGGCATGATGTATTGTACACGTAAGCTTTGGGGTCACCATGTAGAAGCAATCCATGGTAGTATTTTTTAGGTGCTGGAGTTCTTCACAAACATGGAGGAATTCAGATGGATGTTCTCCCTCCCAAAAAATCTTGACATTCTTGTTTTTCTCAGATGGACTACACACATTTATATCTATGATACAGTAGTCTAGTTCACTGAATACATATTAGGCTGTAAACCTTTATTTACTCACCTGAGAATAACTTTACTGAAGGCAATGAAACTTCTTTCTCAATAGATACTGTACGTGTAGGAAGATGCTCTTAGAAATTATTCTCTGAATTAACAGTATATTTACTACATGGTTTTTTATGGATGTACCATGCTATGGGAAGATAATTTATTCTTAGCTATTTTTCTTACTGTTGCTTTTAATAGCTCCCCCCTTTTTTTTGCATTGTGCTGCTTTTGAGTTTTTCTTTAAAAATGTGATGAGACAAGTAGTACTTCTTTCATCTAGACATCAATCCATTTCAATATTTTTTTTAATGAAAATTCAATTTTCCACACCTAGCATAAAGAATGAGCTATCCAGCATCACATGATGATAGTTCAGAAAGCAAAAGATGCTTCTGGTTCTGCTATGATGATAAAATATATGTCTGGGTTCAGTTGGGTTGGTTTGGGTTGGGTTGGGTTGGATCAAGTTGAGAAATTCTTCTTTGATTTATTTCTGCTGCAGTAGGATTCCTCTTTTGGATTGGATTTCTTTGTGAGCATTTGCCTTTCCCTCATTATGTTTGATTGAATTGTGAGGGACACCCCTTCCTTCTATAACAAGGGTGTCAAACTTGAACGTGTCACGTGATGAATTGCGATGTATTGCAATGTTTTTTGCCTTTGCGGAGCTGGGATGGGTGTGGCCTGTGCGTGACGCATCTGGCCACGGGCTACCAGTTTGACACCCCTGCTCTATAATGTGTGATTCCTCATCCACTCATTTGTGTCATCATTTTTGCTGTAGTCAATAAGCACTGAATCTATATTTTTGAAAGACAGAAGTTAGATGAAGCACAATTTAATTCCTGAATACAGTATGACTGCTAAGAACAGGTTGCCATTTGTTTCATAATTTCATGGAGATAACATCATCCATCTTTCCAGATTTGGCTTATTTTAAAAGAGGTAATAAGCTACTATTTTCCATTTGGGGCTCTTTTCCTAATTGCTTTTGCTTTTTGGTGCCTTTTCTTTTTGAGATTACTTTCTTCTTTTTGAACGCAAATTATTCTGATTAATTTTTAAGTTATCAGTTCTTTGTGCAATGCAATTTACTTTGTAGTATTGGCTTCCAAATATTTCAGGTTTTCTTCCATTTTTTCTCTTAAAGATTTTTCTGATTAGGCAACAATGCATGAGTTAAGGTTGTTTTTGAAGGTTTTTTTCTTAATTTAGATGCTGTTATTTATCTCTGGTTTTAAAAATATCTCTGCATCTTTGATGTAAACAGTATTTAATATTCATTGGAATAATTTTTTTTAAAAGTAATTATAAATTAGGGATGATCAAACGTTTGCCTCGAGGCTACTTGTTTTTAAAACGAATTATTTTTGGCCTCCAAGGTTTACATATGCTTTGTCTCAGGGACCATGATCTCTCTGGAAGGAATAACAGCGAAAGCCCTGATATTGCAGAATATTTGGAGTTTGTTTTTAAATGCCCCTGTGTTCAAATTAATGTTGATTCTTAGAAACTGCCTGGACTAGTCCCTGCAGTTTTCATAGCAAGGTTTTTCAGAAGTGGATTACTTTTGTGTTCTACCTAAGGCTGAGAGAACAACTGGCCTAAATTCATCCATGGCTTTATGCCTAAAGTGGGACTAGAACACAGTATTCTGGTTTGTTTGTTTGTTTAGCTTTTTAGTGTTAGTCTTAACTTCTATGCCAGTGTGATCTCAAGCCAGAAATAGATTTTTAATAGTCTTTATTAATTTATCCTTTAAAAACAAATGTATATATACAAAAACACACCATTGACTTACAACATAGACATAACATATGTCTAAATCGAACAAGTATAAGATTTACAATTTCCTTCTACAGCTTTTTTGTATTATTCTCTTGTATAGTTACAGTTTACAATGAAATAATTTCTATTATATTCTATTATTATTATTATTGTTACATAGAAAGATCTCTTTTCAATAGTTTGAGTCACACGCTTTTTTCTTTTACAACAACTATTTCATTTATATTACATAGTTAGATCACTCATTGGTTTCATCTAGAGTATACGCAGGAAATGTAATGG
>JANHGD010010349.1:17865-28300 GCA_027560375.1 Imantodes cenchoa
CCCCGGAGATCCGGAGGATTTCGGATCTCCGGACTTTCCGCCGTGAGCTAAAAACTTTTTTATTTCGACGGGCCGGTCTAGCATAACCCCCCAAAATGGTTTTTAAATTTTGATATTTGGGTTTTAGACAGCCAATCATTATTTAATTCGATTTTAATATTTATATCTGTGTTTATTGTATTTTAACATATGGCTGTATACCGCCCTGAGTCCTCGGGAGTAGGGCGGTATAGAAATTTTATTAAATAAATAAATAAAAACTACAGCTGCCAAAGTCTTTGTCTTGAGATATACTTTTATTAGAGCTGAATATTGTCATTAGTTTACAAAGATTAAAAAATTGTTGAAATGAACTCTAAAGCTGAAACTTAAGTGGAGAATTGGAAAACAGATTCCACTGAGCTGATCCTAAATTCAATTTGGACTCAGACTTAGGCTTGGAACAAATACATGATTTGGTTAAAGGAGTGAGCTGTGGACTTTAATCACATTGTTAACCACTTTTGTGAATGTGTGAAATTAATACAGTATGGCAAGTGATTCTTTGAATAGAAGTGATCCTGTTGACCTTGTAAAGTTGGGATTTACAAAACAAGACTTAATTTGTTTCCTTTTGTTTGTTTACAATCTTCCTTTCTACCACCATGGATTTATCAAAGCAAGAAGTCTTCTTTAACAAATAATAGACAGAAAACAATGCAGCCCACTAGATAGTACTGAATGGTATAACAGGAAACTCAATTTATTTATTTTTTTGTAAACTCAGAATGCGGTGGGTGGGTGAGATGTATGAAAGGAAATAAAATAGGAAGCGTTTTGAATGGTTCATTTGTTATGGGTTAAAAAAGATTTTAAGAGGCTAAAGAAAAGAGAGCCTAAGGGGGGAGAAAGTGGTTGCATCAGGAAAAAATTGGCTACTCTATTGACTGAGCCATTATTTATCATAAAATGGAACAAATAGAATGCAACATAATGGTTTGGTTACATTAATAAAACAAAAAAAAACTATGTATGGAAAAGATTGTTTATGACTTACAAAGAAATGAGCAGATAACTGCTTAGCCAACTATTCAAGAAATTAACATTGGAAATAAAAGCATTAAGTGAAAAATTCCAACAGTCACAAGAGAGAATATTAAACAAAATGGAGGAAATAAAAGTGGACGTAAACATTGAAATCTAATTATTGTAATGAGTGCTCAAATAAATACACAACACACACGAAAGCTTAAAAAAACAGACAATGTTTGAAACAAGGTTTGAAAAGTCAAGAAAAGGAAGAAACCATAGATACTCCATAATTTTAACAAACGTAGTAAAATTTGACATTTGGAGAATTCCTGAAGACTTTGAAAATGTTGCTCTTGAAAGAAAAATTCAAAATTTAGGATGAATTCTAAAATGGAACAAAGAAAAAACAAAGAAAGTTAAGCAAGTTAGATGTATTACTGTAGAAATGGAAGAATCCCCCCCCCCGATAAAATACATCAAATCAATAAAATAACTATGATAATGCAAATAAACCAGGATCTGCCACAAAACTAGGAGCTGACACAAAGAAGAGGTGGTCAACCTATTTTCTAAAGCGCCAGAAGGCAAGACAAGAAAGAATAGATGGAAAGTAATCAAGGAGAGACGTATCCTAGAACTAAGGAGAAACTTCCTAACAGTGAGAACAATTAGCCAATGGAACAGCTTGCCTTCAGAAGTTATGAGTGCTCCATCACTGGAGGCTTTTCAGTGGAGATTGGACAGCTTCTTGTCTGGAATGGTATAGGGCAGGGGTCAGCAACCCTTGGCTCTGGAGCCACATGTGGCTCTTTCATCCCTCTGCTGTGGCTCCCTGTCACCAGTCGGCTCCACCAGGGCTTTTGATTAGGACAGGTAGAGGAAAAAAGACACCGCATTAGGAGAAGACTCTATGGTGGGGGAAGTGGACTTCCAGTTGGCTCTAGAATTGAACAGGGGGCTTCCGGTTAGGACCTTTGTGGCTTTTTGAATGTTTAAGGTTGCTGACCTCTAGTTTTTTGCCTGAGCAGGGGATTCGATTAGAAGACCTCCAAGGTCCCTTCCAATTCTGTTATTCTGTTACTTGCTATATGTATCGTACAACATATTAGTTTGTCAAAGACATGCTTTCCAGATTTCAAATTTGCTCACTGGCCTAAAAATACTGAGGATGGGCCTGATCTAGAACTATATTAGATAACATCTGAAGAACACAGTGAATGCCTGTGAATTTATTTTTCGTGTTGTTAGGATTGCTTCTTTCAAGCAGGTCAGTAGTGAGGTAATTTATCTTCTTCCCTGCTGTAGGACCCACACACTCTGCTCTGACAGGCTTGTAGGAGTTGCATGGAGGGGAGAACATCTGACAAGTGAATAGTATTTTGCTGTGAGAATGTATATAAAATAAATCATTTTAAAGTTGGGGAAAACACTAAACACCTCGATTTCCACAATTGTATTGAACTAGGATGCACAGAGTGGGCTGCTATTGATAAATAAGTAGAATTTATCCTTTCAAAATCTGTGCAATGGCATCATGTTGTGATTTAATGCCAGGATCAGCTAAAGCTATCTGGCCATCAACCTTCTTTATTCCTATGCCCCAAAATCTTCTGCAGCAAATAATAAAGAGGTTTCACTGCAGGCCAGGAAAGACTTGGTGAAATAATTGCTTGAGGTCTGACACTGATTGATGAAGGGATGCTTATTTGTCCCCTCCATTTGGATCACTTTATTCTTTTTGTGTTTTTCACTTCATGGTGATTAAAGCTGCTTCAAAAGTATATCAACATTAATTCTGGCAGAAAATGAAGGATTGCCAATAATTTCTTCATTTTTACACTCTAGATTAAAAAAGATATTGCTTTCCTTTCCTTTGTTTTTTTTCCTATTTAAGTTATATTTAGTAATTATTTAAGGAGAAAATGAAATGGATATTATTCATTAAGAATTATATTTTAAAAATTGCCTTTAAAAAAAGTCAAAGTAGCAATGAATTAATAAATGTGGGTCTAAGGTATGAATAAGATTGTTTCAAATGTAGAAAACTATATTGTATAGTTTTACTCATTGGATCCTAAAATTTGTTTGAATCAGTGCAACGTTTGTAGTTATTTTTGGTTAGAACTTCATGAATTTGTATGCTGAACAATTCAGTGTATCAGCTAAGGCTCAAGACAAACGTTGGTTGCTTCACTTAATCTATTTTGGAACAATCAACTCATACATTAGCAAAACTTGAAGGCCTGCCAAATTATTATTGGCACCTGTAAAGGCCTATTAGTGAAATTCTAAAATAATAAATCTTAGAAAAGGGCTGGCAAAAGACTGGATTTTTTTTTTTAATCACAAAAGCACTATCCCTTATTTTTACCCTCTGGGGTGGGGGTGGGGGGGAAATAGAAATCTTCCAAAAAGAAAGAAAAAAGATCTAGTATACTCTGTCTGTTAGATTTCAGCCTATGAACAAAAGAACACTTGTAAGTCACACCAAATGCCTATAGTGTTCATTCTGCTATACTGCTACTAGCAGAACCTAGTATCACAGGGCATTTTGATCTTTCTATCTGTGCCACAGGCCTGAAGAATGCAAGGAAGATTTTGAGAGCATTTGATCCCACTGCTGATTTTGTCCATCTGTGATCAGTTGTGCTAAATGCGACATGGGCCTATTCGGAAGCATTTTCAGATTTCCAGAATTATTTTTAGATAACGCATGCCCACACACACACACTTATACACCCTACATACACACATATATCATATTTGATATCCAGGTCTTTCCCAGCATTGCAATGTCATGGGAGCATTCTTATTTATTTATTAGTTCATACTTTTATGTCGCCCAACTCTGCAGGGACTCTGGGTGGCTTACAGCATAGTAGTACATATGCAAATAAATAATACTAAAACAATTAAAACAACAATAAAACCAATATTAAAACAATTTAAAAACAATAGCAACATACAAATCCAGTCATTCATCTTACACATAATCAGGGGCCAGTATTTAAGGTGTTAAAAATCATCGGCCCCAGGCCTGTCGGAATAGCCAGGTTTCAACGGCTTTTCTGAAGGCCAGCAGGGAAGAGGTAGTGCGGATCTCCAGGGGGGAGTTGTTTCCACAGAGTCAGAGCTGCCACAGAGAAGGCTCTCACCTGTGGGCCCGCCAGCCGACATTGTTTGGTTGACGGGACCAGGAGCAGGCCAACTCTGGGATCTGATCGGTTGTAGGGAGGTATGCTGTAGTAGGCGGTCTCGAAGATAGACTGGTCCAGAGCCATGTAGGGCTTTAAAGGTGATCACCAACACCTTGAATTGCGTTCAGAGATCTATTGGGAGCCAATGCAGCTCGCATAGGATAGGTGTTACATGGGTGTATTGTGAAACACCCATTACCGCTCACACCACTGCATTGTGGAATAATTTCGTTTGAGGGAGCAAATCTATTTTGGAACCTCAAATTTGCAGTCCTAGGCTACTTTTAGGAAGGAACAGAAGCAGTGGCAGCTCTGGGTCTTCTCTTGTGGGATAGTAATTTATAGCACCAACAATTTTGTGCTATAAATTAGAGCTACAAGACCTGAACTAAAAAAATTAATCCTCTGAACAACTCCTAGCTGACAGCAAAGACTTGGAGATTTTAGTATCCATTTGCTGCAATCACTCTAGTCTGTATCGACTGTGCCCTTGCTTCTCCCCACACATTAGGCTACTTCAGGCAATGCTGGATTATTCCATGCTTCTGTGCTGGTCCTTAACTAGGTTTGTTTTTAAACACTGAAGATTGAGCTAGAGCATTTTTGTATGTAGGTGGCTACCAGCCCTGCCTTAATTACATTTAGCCTACTGCTGGATTGCATTATTCTAAAAGCAAATCAGGCTCATTTCTGTACAGTTGTATATGTTCAATAATGACATCATTAGATATGGTCTCAGAGTAGACAAAACAGCTGTTTAAGCTGTTAGGTATATACTACTACCGGTATCTTGCCATGCAAGTTTGTCCTAAAGCAAGCTACAGTATAGATGGAAATAGGAAACTTAGCATTTAAAAAAATAACTTGTGCAGACTTATCAATATGGATCTAACCATTAATTTTAGAAACTAGATATTTCCATCTGAATCTATTTACTATAATCCAGAACAAAGGAGAATCTGAAACACAATGATTCCTTTTGTTGAAGAGCCAGATTTCTTTCTGTCTCCCTGAAACTGCCTTTGAGAATAGAGTTACATTTTTTTTTAGGAAATAAATTTGGGGCTTGCTCTTATGTTGACTCATTAACATATTGGCACTGCTAGCAAACTTCAGGGCATGGATGAATTACAAATGAAATTAAATTAGATTAAAAGAATAAAATTAAATTTATTCATTCCTTTAAAAAATTGTACCATCCTATGTTCCATTGACCTCCCTGAAAAGTAAATTCCACATTATTTGTAAAAAAAATACAATTGACTATATTATTAATTGGCCTAAAATTTACAGTAGGTCCAAACTATTTTACTGTGAAACATGTCAGTCCAAGTGCTCCCTCCTCTTGTAAATCCCCGCCCCCCTTTTCATGCCATTGCTTTAATCACATCTCTGATATCTCTGGTTGCTAGATCTCAAGTTCCAAATGGGGGAAGGGAACTCAATATTAGAGAAAGCCCTTATTATCTCCAATCAAACACACAGCATATGCAATTAACATTTCACCTTTGGTCTTACTAAATTTCCATCTATTCAACAATATAAAAAATCTTGCAAAAAAAAAGTTTCTTGCATGAGTTTCTATTGTAACTTTTAAAGAAAAAAATATTAAATTAGAATAATGAACTGTTCATGAAAGAGATTTTAAATAAATGATTTGATGAAACAGACTATATTGTATCATTCACGTATGTCAGAAATTAAAGACAACTATTGTGATTCATTCAAAATTGTGCACCCAATTTTGTACTCACAAATAACCTTTTAGGAATTAAGATGAAAGTTAACTCCAGATTCAAGGTCAAGGAATTTGAGTCAGATTCTTTCCAGTCCTAACCCAATAGTCTATCCGTGTATGACATCATAATTACCACAATAATCATATTATTATGCTATTTTAAATACCCAATCTCTCCTTTTTAATAGCTTGTATTGCTAGGCTTTTTCTGCTCCATAACACCTGAATACATTTTCAGGAGTATTTGAATTTTAGCCAAAGTTATTAAGTTCTCTGCATGGAAAAAGGGGCCTGAGGCTTGATTTGGAGTATGGCATATTGATTTACTGCTGTAGATAAACTGGCATCACTGAAAGCTCACTCAGAGAGTGACGCATGTACCATTCTCATCTATGCAGCACCATGTGAGGTCCAATGGCAAAAGTCCAAGTCTCCATCTCATATGATTGAAAACTCGTAAACAAATCTGATGAGGAAGATGAAGCTGTTCTGAGAAAGAAGATCAAATTTTCCATTCAAGCTGTGGTTCACAACATGATGAAATTGATCTGTGCCAAAAACCATGCGACTGGACAAATACTCTGATGAATGCTAAGGCATTGGACCATGGTTAGTGCCACAGTAAGGATAAACTGAACCTAATTACACCGTTGCTTAATAAAAAACTGCTTCTGAAATATTCATTCACATCTGCTGCATTTGTAAATCCAGTTATTGAAAGTATAAACAACTGAGGCTACAATCTTATTCTGTTCTGTTGCTGTTGGAGGAGGGTCTCTCTCACATATAACCTGTAAAGCATGCAAGTAAAAGCTGTTAAGACCTGGCTCTGCTGGCAGGCCTGGGGGAGTGGGACAAGGTAGGGTTTATCAACTTCCTCTCCCCCTCGTATGTTGAATGAATGCACCATCTTTTAAAATCAATTTTTATATGAATTTTAACATTGTGTTTTATTTTGTACTGTTTTCTACTTTGCTGGAGGCCGCCCAGAGTCCCCCAGAAGTTGGGCGGCTTAGAAATACGACAAAATAAATGAATGAATGAATGAATGAATACATTAAAGAATCATAAAAATGAATGAAAAAATTCATATTTACACATTAAAGTGGTGGAACTGACAGAGGCTAGCTGTCAAAAGTGCCCTTGTGGACCATTTTAGGTTTCTGCTCCTGTGCAATATATGAAAACATGTGGGAATTGCACTTAAATAGTTCAAAATGGAGAGTTCCTGTTCAGCCATTTTCCATTTTCTTGCTGTGTTCCCCTATTGCCCAGTTTTAAATTTTCTCTTCCAACAGTCTACCAATATTCTTTGGGCAATGACATTGTATAGCTTGGTCTTCGCTTTTTTTGGTCTGAAGTTGGTTTTCTTTTGTTTTCAAATTTGGGGAATTTTGGCATTTTCCTAACTTACAAATGTTCTACTGTGCTGCAAAGGTAACCATTCAAATTTGGATAATGGGTATGTTATTATTATATGGTAGCCTTGTCTCAGATGTTTCAAACTACATCAGTCCTGATCATGCTGGCTGGACAGAAACTGATATCTACACTATAGGAATTATTCTTGGTCTGCTCTCAAATTCTTAAACAATTTTGCAAAACAGAGACCCATATTTTTTTTCTTCACTTGAGGCCCAAATAATCTTGGTAGTGGGGAGAACATTTGGCTATTTAAGGCTATTCTTTTGGCTGACTACTCCTTCTATACTGAACTGTTCATGGGAACCTACTGCCTCAGTAGGATTATAGACTGCCTTCCAAAACCATTTTCTCCCTTTCCCATACAAAATAAATATAAGGAATTATACTTAAAAGCCACAACATGTTCATTCACCCATGATCTAATAACCCGATTAGATTATTTCTCTATGTGTCTTTTGAGAAAGATTTGAAGATGCAGCTTGACTAGAATGTGGCAGCAGACCTACTGACTAGATTGACTTTTTAGAGATTATATCATACCTGTCCCAAAGAAACCACCTGCCTTTACCCTTCTGTTTTGCTCATCCTTCAGAGTGTCTTTCTGGCATTAGGAAAAATCTTCCTCAGTGCCTCCTTTGTTACACCCTTCAGTTTTGGGTTATTCTTCTGGAAAAAAGCTTGGTGTCAGTAATAATGAAGATGGTATTATCCATTCAGTTGTGTCAGACTTTTGACGATTCTATGTGCCAGGTCTCTTCAAATCTTTCAATCTTGTACTGCTTTTGGTGTCAATATTATTTGCTTTTCAAGTGAACAACAGATTTTTCTTGGTTATGTTTGAAATTTAACAGCTATAGCTTGGCTGTGTGCGCTTTATGCATATGCACCAAGCATATGCACCAAGACAAATTCCTTGTGTGTCCAATCACACTTGGCCAATAAATTATTCTATTCTATTCTATTCTTTACCATCCCTTGTAAAACTTAGTGCCTTTCAATTATTGTATTATGGTTAATGTTGTTGTTTTAGGGTTTTATCTTTTGTATTTTATGGATTATAACTCTTGAGATCCTTAAGCTAGTGGGTGGACTACAAACATTTACATAAATAAACAAAGAGGACATGGCAAGTTCTATATTTTGATTGGGGCAATATTGGAAGTCTCAGAAAATTAACCTTTCAGACTCATCACAGTCAATTTATCCGAAGAGTTCTTTGGTAAACCATAGTAAATTCAAGAGGAGCAAACCATCAGCATTTCATTAAACAATGCTGCTGCCTTATTCCTTTTGATCAGTACTTGGCATTTGTCCTGAGTGCTATTCATAAAATCCAACTGTTCCAAATTTGCCATAGCTAACATTTTGATTTTTTAAATTCTTATTGATGCAATGAACAGAAAAAAAAACCCCTACCATATAATCTATTTAAGTAACTTAAATAATTCCAGTTAAAACTTAATTCAGCCAATGTATCTTGTGAACTTATAAGGGAAAACCTTCTTTCAATCAAATCAAATCAATCTGCTTTGACTTCAGTTTTTAAAGTACTTCGCAAATTATTACATTATATGCAGAAACTCTAGTGTAGGAACCGGCCTGTAGGCAAATTAAGTGTCCTGAGGGTATGTTGTAATAGTTCTCAGAAAATGATTGCCATGAATAGGAATACCATCCTATTAAAATACACTAAGAAAGAAGGATAGAAGACAGCTTTGCAGCAATGACTGATTTTTCTTAACACCTAAATCAGTGATGCTGAACCTTTTTTGGCTCGGGTGCCAAAAGGGTGCATGTGTGCGTGATAGCCTGTGCGTGTGTGCCCACACCCATAATGCAATGCCATTCCCCCTGCACATGCACATAACCCCCTCCACTCATCCCCCTGCACATGCGCATCGGCCTCATTGAAGCCTCCAGACTTCTGGTAGGCCCGTTGGGCTGTTTTTTTACTCTCCCCAGGGTTCAGGAGGCTTTCCTGAACCCTGGGGAGAGCGAAAAGGTCCCAAAAGAAAGCCAAAATTTAGCTGGCCAGCGCATGCATATGCGCTGGAGCTGACATAGGGCAACGCCTTGCATGCTCTCAGATATGGCTCCACGTACCTCCCATTAAAAACTTATCATAATAGTAAAGAATGTAAATAGTAAAGAACTTATTCACACACACATACAAATAGAAACATACACCATATTTTTCGAAGTATAAGACGCACCTTTTTATCCCCCCAAAGAGGGTGAAAACTTGGGTGCGTCTTATACACCAAATATAGTCCCACTCAGCTACCCCCACCCTTTGGCCTCTGGCTCCCAGCAATTTACCTCCTTGCAGCAAGCAGCGCCGAGCCTGATTAGCACAAACAACTGATTATAGGCGTCCTGACCAGCAGCTGACTGAAGCTGCAAGTAGGCCCATGTGCTAAAATGAAAGTAAAACTAAAACTGCAAGGAGCCAAATTACTGGCAGGGAGAGGCAGAATTTTATTTTCTTGTGCTAGTCAGTTGCTGAAACTGGATGCAAGCAGGTAAGTCAATAACTATAAATGTCTATAGAATGTTCAAATTATTAAAGTTATTTTTGAAGACTACTTTATTATTGTTCTAGACCAGTGACGGCAAGCCAATGGCAGGCGTGCCACAGGTGGCATGCGGAACCATATCTGAGGACACACGAGGCATTGCCCTATGTCAGCTCCAGAGCACATGCGCATGCTGGCCAGCTGATTTTTGACCTTCTTTTTGGCTGTTTTCGCTGTCCCCAGGCTTCAGGAAAGCCTCCTAAATCCTGGGAAGAGCAAAAAATGGCCAAACGGGCCTACTGGAAGTCTGGAGGCTTCAGTGAGGCCTGTGCACATGCATGGAGGAGGCAGCATGGGGGAGTTGTGTGCATGCACGGGGGGAGCACAGGGATTGTGCATTATGGGTGTGGACATGCGTGCGCACACTATTGTGCATGTGCACACCCTTTTGGCACCCGAGCCAAAAAAAGTTCGTCATCATTGTTCTAGACAACTTAACAAAATGAAGAAGCTTTTTAAAATAAATGCTTGATCTGAAGAGGCCCAGT
>JANHGD010010354.1:145181-156391 GCA_027560375.1 Imantodes cenchoa
CACATACCTTCAAACAAATATAGTAACAACGTATTAATCATTTTCAGGTTGCCTGCCTGTTTTCCCTTATCGCTTCACTTCCTTCTCTCTTTCTTCCTCCCTCTTTTCTTCATCCTTCTCTCCTTCTTTCCTACTTCCCTTACTTATTCTCTTTCTCCCTACCTTTCCATCTCTCCGTCCTCGCTTTCTTCTTCTTCTCCTTTCTTTCCAACCTCACCTACTTACGTTTAACCATTTCTCCTTCCCAATCCTACTTCCTTCTACTTCCCTAGCTAACCGTCCTATTCCTGGGTAACAGGTTGGCAACAAGGCTCAGCCACAACTTTTGATACCCAGACCAGTGACATTTTGCCTTTTGGGACCCCCACGATAAAGTGGCAGCAGAAGGAAGATTTCTAAACTAAAATAAGCAATAACGTGGCATGGGGCTGGATTATTTCAGGGACTGCGTCTCTCCAGAGGCATCTACCCATCCCATCAGGTCCAGCAGAAGACTCTTGGGGCAGATACAACTAGAGTGTGTCATCTGATGGGATCCAAAAGGATGGTCTTCTCTGATGATACATCCACCTCTAGAATATATATCTATGGGACAACATTCCCTCTGAAGTCAGGCTCACCCTGATCTTGCTGGCCTTCCAGAAGAACTTGAAGACCTGCCTCTGATGGCTCCCTTGGGTGCCAACTCAGACAATGAGGAAGAGGTGATTATGGGAACATCTGAGACGGACTCTGGGGAGCGCCAGGGAATATGGAAAACTCCATGGCAGACTCAGATGCTTGAGGCAAAGCAGTCCTGAGAACATCAGGGGAATCTAGGAGAAGGCAGCCAGACAAACAGCTGGCTGTGCAGTTTGGAGAAGGGGAGCACCTGCAGCTGGTCAGCACAAAGGATCGGCGAGTTGCAAGGTCTGGAGAAGAGGCAGAGCTGCAGCCAGTAAGCACAGACGAAAAGGAGTTGCTGCCCGCCCCCCCATCCAAGATTGAGCTGACCGGAGGAAGACACAATGAAGATTGGCAAGGCTACTTGTGAGGAAGCAGTCTCCCCTCCTAATGAGGCACACCAGTTGGCACCTATTTACCTTGGTGTTTGAACCTGGCGGTTGGCAGAGAAAACTGTCCATAATACAACTAATCTGTAAATATTCTTGACTTGTTGCCTTGAACTTGT
Organism: Imantodes cenchoa; assembly: GCA_027560375.1. NCBI lineage: Eukaryota > Metazoa > Chordata > Lepidosauria > Squamata > Dipsadidae > Imantodes > Imantodes cenchoa. The sequence continues at coordinate 146,353 of JANHGD010010354.1, forward strand.
GGAGATTGTGTTGCTTTTGTCATTCCTTGGAACCTCTGGAGTCAGGCTGCCTTGACTCTGTTGAGACCATGTTGCCTTCACCATGCCTGAAGTCTGGAGAGTCATGGTGGCTTTTATTGCAATTAGAGGTTGGTGTCATCCTGCTTGGAGTTGGTTAGTTCACCTTGCTGGTTGGTGTCATCCTGCCTGAAGTTCACTGATTCACCTTGCTGTTGTCCTGCCTTGAATTCTTAGTTTACCTTGCTGGCATTGTTCCCATACCTTAGATGTGGAGGAGGCGGTGGTGTCTTGTCTTGTTGCTTTTGCTATAGCTAGTCATCTTTTTTTGGGAGAGGTTGTTTGATACTGACTCTAAGGACTGCACATACAGAGTTGGAACCTGGGAAATGACTATGGGGTTGCTTGTGTGAAATAAATATGATTAACCCCACTCACGTGGACTGGGACCGGACACTGCCTTTGCAAACTAACCTGAAGATTAAGAAAATGTTGCTGCTGTAACAGCAGGTCATTAAGCAGGAAGAGGTGAAAGTTCCAGGTAAGTAACATGAGGGGAGATATGCAGATGCTGGAGGGTGGGATTGCCATAGGCAGGTACTAAGGAGTGCAAGTGAATCAGCCAGGACTACAGCTGGATGTGGGGAAGGACAGGTGGGCCCAGGCAGCACATGGGCTGGCTGGCAAGGATATCAGATTGCATTGGGAAGTTCCTATTGTCCAGCAAGAGCAGCCAGCAGGTGTTGAGAAGTGCAGACAGATAGAATACTATGTAATATGAGATACCTGTGATCTCCTATTCTGTAGGGTGGCTTGAGAGAAGAAATGGCGACAACTTATTGGAGTGACTTCTAACGTGCCTGCTGGCTTTCCCATTGAGTTTGTTTGTGGGAAGCTGGCAAGGAAGGGTTGTAAGGGGTGATCATGAGCCAGGCACCTGGGATGCGATCGTCGACCATGGAGATGCTGCGATGCTTGCAACTTTGCCATGCTGTTATGAGTCCTCCTTGTTCGCTGCCTTTGTAATTTTGAGCAATAGCTGAACTGTTCAAAACTGTATTGATAGTCCTTGATTAACCACAATTGGGACCAGCAACTCCATCACGTGATATGGTCATTAAGTGAGATCTGTGACTGATATGGAGTCACGATCTCACTTCTGCTAGGGCCACTAAACCAATTGATCGGTGTTGTTAAAACAAGAGTGATTTTTACTGCCAATTTTCCCATTGATTCTGCTTGTTAGAAACTTGCTGTGAAGTGTGTAAATGGTGATCACGTGCGGGATGCCACAATCTTAAACATATGGTTTTGCATACCGTTTGAATCTCCACCACACGGCTTCAAGGACTCTGCTCCGATTCTATGAGGACCAGTAGTAGTTACTTTTTCAGCCCCATCATAACTTTGAAGAATGCTACGTAAGGCAGTTAAGTGAGGACTACCCATATTTAACCTTGGTATTGTTTGTATGGTTACTTTATTTTCTTGTTTTGGTACCGTTGCTGCTTTAACTGTAAGCTATCCAGAATCAGGAAGGTGAGACGAGTGCTTATAGAAATGGAATACCAACATATCTGCCACAATTAAAGCTAGATTTCTACATTTTGCACCCTCGTCTGGCCAACGGTCTTGCTCAAGTTTTCAAAGTACAATGAAAATCTTATTACGCACTTGACTTTTCTCAACACTAAGCTTGTGTGATATTAGCCGAAATAAGAAAGAGGCTAATACTTGACTCCTACCATTTCCAGTTCCTAAGAAAATAAAGGGTATTAGGCAAGTGAGTAAAAAGAAGTGTTGTTTTGCAGATTCCTGAAGAAAATAATCCCTGCAACCTATCATAACGGATCTACTTAAGACATTAATGGCTGTATTTCTCCAGCTCCCAGTTTGAAAATCCTCCCTCCTGGAAAACAAGCCCTGTCCTCCGCAGAAGAGCAGGAACTAGGAGGGCGGGCAGCCGTGCATGAAAACATCTGTTGTAAATTCTGTACTATCCGTTCTCAGGGAGATCAGCAAATGACTTTTGGCCTCTGAAGTTCAAGGAGAGACCCATCAACAGAAGTACACTCTGATTGATGAAGGGGATATGAAAGAGGTCTGGTTGTGAGAGGTCATTAATAATCTTAACAGATCCAGTTCACCATCAAATTTGCAAGGCATTTTACAAGAGCAGACTGCTTCAACCTACTTTCTACTCTTATTTAACAATGTTTAATTTTTATTTGATTTTTCCATATAATATCTGCCTACGGCTGAGTTAGCTATGGGTTACAGGTTTCTAAATTCACTTTCTAAACATTTACTCAATATTTATTATTTAAGTGAAACTAGAAAACGTGTCCCCATCAGCTTCTCACGTCCTTGAGAAACATGCTGAATAAAATGGCTGCTTGCTATCGCAGGGATACGGCATTTCAGCTTGTATTTTTTTCACTCCTTTCAGAACAAAATCAAGGGAATCTATCAAATCTTGACAAATCTATCTCATAATAAGGTATGTAACTTCTTTTTAAAAGCTATCATCTGCTCTGTGATGAAATTATATATATTATATTGCCATAAAGTCTAGGGCATAATGTGATCTGTTTTGTACAAGCATCAGAGTACAGCAACCTTGTTTTACAATCCTGGAGAATCAATAGATATTTAATTTAGAAATGTTGGCTTATTAAAGCCACAAACATATCCCAGACAAAACTCTCTAGCATCTTACACCAAAAGATGGATTATGGTTTTAAAAAGGATATGCATTCATACAGTGATAGGCTGAAACATTTCTCAAATTGATCACTCTTCTTCTGAAATAAATACATTTTGATGTAAATATTTTAGATTTTTTACATGCAAGTACAAAATTTGAATCTCCTTGGGTAGGTCATCAAAAATCTCCATTGCAAGAGCTTAAATATGTGCACTGAAGGCAGATGGATGAAAAGGGACCATTCTCGTTTTCTGGATTGGTGTAAAGCAGTTCAAATAGAGCACCAAATCTTGTCCTACCTATCCCAATTCCTTAGAAGGCATAATAGATACATGTTCCTTCCAACCCTACAGGCTATAATAATTGATCGTGGTAAGAATAGATGCTATCATTTATCTAGATTGCTTCCTGTCGGAAGGGAACAGTGTGAACTTTGGAGGAAAAAAGGATATTAGTAGATTAAATAAGTTACAAAACACACCCAGTATGTTTTAAGATTCTGGACTTGGACCTGGTTGATCTAAATTCAATTCCATCCTCAGTTACAGAAAATCAAAATGGGAGTGGAGGCTAATCAGCCCCATTTACCTCTCTAAGTACTAGTTATTTCAAGGTGGGGATGAAAAGTAGAAATGTCCATGTTAATTCACTTCAAACTCCTTGATAAATAGTGGAATATGCATGTAAAAAAAAGAAACTATAAGCAGCAAACATGTTTACTGTGCCAGCATTATATATTAAGTATGACAGCACCATAAAGTAAATCATTTTATTTATATAAACAACAAAGAAATCTGCTCCAAAAATATAAACACCTGAATATACTGTGAACATTGATCTGACATTCAGAGTTCGCACCATATTGGGTAAGGTGATTATGGTTTAATAATTTTTATTTTGTTTTGTATTGAACTTTCCTTTCTGTATTGTAGAGAATTGTATAACATTGTATTATATATTGTATAGACCAGGGGTAGGCAAAGTTGGCTCTTCTATGACTTGTGGACTTTAACTCCCAGAATTCCTGAGCCAATCATGCTAGCTCAGGAATTCTGGGAGTTGAAATCCACATGTTATAGAAGAGCCAACTTTGCCTACCCCTTCCTAAACAAACGATCTCTTCCTGAGCTGCTTTCCTCCACAGCACAATGCATCCCTTTAAAAAAAAGTGCCAACCAAAAGTGCCAAACAACAGCTCAGTTGTTACCTTTATTAGTTGATTAGAGCCTTCCAGCAAGCTGGTACTGCTTTCTGATACTAACAAAATCCTAATCAGTTCCACACTAAAGCAGCGGTGTCAAACTCACGGCCTGCAGGCTGGATGCATCATGTGCTGGCCCTGCCCTTGCCCGGTTTAGCGAAGGGGTGAAAAGTCCTGATACGTCACGTGATGACACAGGTTTAATACACCTGCACTAAAGGCTTTTGTTTGCCTTGTGACTTGCAGTGTGAGCTTGCTAGGCAAACAACTGGTGCCAGTACATTGCTTTCAGTGTGTATTCCTCATTGTGTGCCTGCTTACTCTCTTGAGATCCCTTCCTCTCCAGTGTATGTAAATACAAATATTAATTCAGAGGTAAAATCCAGCAGGTTCCGACAGGTTCTGGAGAACTGGTAGCGGAATTTTTGAGTAGTTCAGAGAACTGGTAGCGGAATTTTTGAGTAGTTCAGAGAATTGACAAATACCACCTCTGGCTGGCCCCAGAGTGGGGTGGGAATGGAGATTTTGCAATATCCTTCCCTTGGCACACCCACCAAGCCATACCATGCCCACCAAGCCATGCCCACAGAACCGGTAGGGAAAATTTTTAGAGTTCATCACTGCATTAATTCCTTTTTTGTTAATCATCATAGGGCTGGGGTGATCATTCCAAAGGACTAGATAATGTGGGGAAATGGCTATAAGATTTGTCCATTTTTCCATTTTCCTTGTGAGTTGAATTCTGGAAACTTAACTCTAACTCTTCTCACACTTGATTAACAAAAACAAAGGAAAGCTGAAGTAAAACCATAAGCACAGTCATGGTCACATTATTTTTCATTTAGCAACCACTTTGTTTAATCATCAAGTTGCCAGTCCCAATTGCAGTCACTAAATGAGGACTATCTGAACTCTCATACAAAGAGGCTCACTGAGTGACTTAGAGGCAGTCATTCTTTCTCAGACTCACTAAGCTCACAGAATTGTAGCCATTGAGAAAGTTGGAGAAGGGAGTGCTATATTTATTACATTGAACATTGATTACATTATATTGATGGTATATAAATATAACAAAATATCTGAGCAATAGCATGACAATAAGAAGACAGCATTATATATATTGTTTATGCCTTACTGACCTAGGAGTAATGTTTATAGTTTATTGTAAAATTTCTAATTAACTGCTAAAATTATGTCTTTCTTTTGTTTAAAAGGATATTGAATATTCTTTTTCCTCCCTCCTCCCCTATAGGAGTTGTCAAAGTGGATTACGGAGATGTATCAGTCAGAAAAGCATTGAGAGAAAATTTGAAATGTAAACCATTTTCATGGTACCTAGAAAATGTGTATCCAGATTCTCAGATTCCACGTCGTTATTACTCCCTTGGAGAGGTATGAATGGGGGAGGGGGTTTTTTTTGCATAAGAATGTGTTTTTTTAAATGAAAAATGTCTCAGATAAGTAAGTGTAATTTAGTTTAGGCCTGAATTTATACCCAGTTTATACTGAGAACATTCATAGTCATTTTTAAAGCAAGAATTGAAACCAGTCTGGTTTATGGTTCTGTCCGCATCCAGATCTTCTGGAGCCGTGATGGCGAACCTATGCAGCGGTGAAATCTACTTACCTTCCCTACTGGTTCGGAAGTGCATGCTTCACATGTGCTTGCGCTTTTTCACCCTCGCTCTGCTCACACACACACTTTTTCACCCTCTGCACATGCGCAGAACGCTTTGTACAGGTGCAGAGGTTTTAAAAAAAGAAAATGGTGCCGTCTGGGCGGGTAGGTGGAGGCTTGCACTGCCGCCGCTACCAGTTCTCTGAACCATCGAATGACGATGCTACTGGTATACCTAAACCGAGCCGAACTGGTAGCATTCACCCCTGAACTTATGGCATGCGTGCCGGAAGTGGCACGCAGAGCCATCTCTCCAGGCACGCAAGCCTCCACCCGTTGTTCTTCTGGGTTCCGGCACACCAGCCAGCTGGTCTTCACGTGCGTGGGAACACCAGAAACTGGAAGAGCAGCTGCCCAGCATGCATACATGTGCTGGGAAGATGATCTTTTGGTTTCTGGCATGCGCATGTGCACTGGCCAGCTAGTCTATGTGTGCCAGAAACCGGAAGACCAGGTGGTTGATGTGTGTGCTGGAAACCAGAAGAGCAGCTGCCCGACACGTGCATGCCCACCGGGCGGCTGCTCTTTCGGTTTTGTGCACGCACGCACACACTCCCGTTTCAGCACTTGGTGCCGAAAAGATTTGACAATGCTGTTCTAGAGTATTTTCATATAATAATTATCATTTTACTCAGTTAGATATCTTTTTGACATTTAGAAATGAAAATTATGAAGCGTGAAATCTTAAAGCTGCAGGAAGGAAGTCCTTAACTAGCTTGTCCGATTTTTACTTAATAAACAAATCCTGATCAAGTACTATTTTTCCCCCTGAGAAATAGAGATCTCTTCTTATATTCTTTTAGCTCTGTTTTAATAAAAAGCTAATCATTGAAGTCCAGATTCATAATAAGGATTGTCCAAGTGCTTAGGCAGAAACTGCCTACAGTTCAGACATTGGGTATCTTAATATCTTTTTTTAAAAAAAATGTTTGCAATGGATATGAATATGTATTCACATTTTATTTAATGGACATTTCACGAGAGAACTTGGAACTCATTCATTACCGTTAATGAAAGAAGTGGAGCAAAATATAATATCTTACTTTAAGACTGAGTTAACGCTCCTTATTTAACATATTCACATTTTAAAAAGATTTCCATGTGATTCTCTTCTCAGTGACTGCTATTTGAAGTAGATATTTTCAGCTGCATAAAAAAATTCCACAGTTCGTCTCCATATTTCTAAAAGGATGGCCATTATAATCTGCCATTTAATATATGGTTCATGCAACTGTAAATGTAAAACAGGTTTTCGTCTTAGAGCTACAAAAGAAGAAAATTACCACACAGAAAATACAATGTAATGTTGAATAAATTCGTGTGGTCTAATTTCTTAGCAAATGGGAAGACGACATTCGGATGGTGTACCTTGAAAGAGTTCTTTACAAGAAAATTGAAAGATAATTTTCCAACTGTATCTGCTTACATATCCTTATTTGCCAGACTAGCCATTGTTACAGGTAGTCATCAATTTCCAAGAATAATTGGGACTGGCAGGTCCATTGCTAAGTGATACAATTGTTAAGCACAATATCATGTGATTACACCAACTTACAAGGTCAGTTCCATCAGTTCTGACTGCAGGTTATTAGGCAAATCAGTGTAGGTCATTAAACCTGGTGTTACATGACTATAACTTGCAAATCCCTGTCGGCTTCCCCATTGTTGGAAGCTGGCTGTGAAGGTTGCAAATAGCGATCATGTGACCATGGGATGCTGCAACCATCATAAATGTGTCCCTTTTGTCAAGTCATATGACTTCAACTTGCAACATCTTGCCAGCTTCCCCATTCACTTCATTGGTCAGAAGCAGGCTGGGATGGTTGGAAATGGCAACCATATGACCATAGGATGCTGTGATAGCTTCAACTTTGAGGACCAGTCATGTCTCTATTTTCAACACTGTTGTAAATTTAAATTTGAATGGATGCTGAGCAAACTGAGGATTACCTGCAAGGATTACCTTGCAGTGTCTTTAGGAGATAGGATATATAATTAAGCAGCGATTATGTGGAGAATTGCAACTAATGAAGTCTTGGCAAGCTTCCAGATGAAGGACCGTAGCAATGATCTACACAACATCCCAAAGCCTATCCATTACCTTTATCTGTTTACCAATTTTCTCAGTTTAAAAAATTATCCACCTTAATTGTCTTAAGCATTTTTAGCTTTGCAATGAGCCCGGTTCTCAGCATTAAGTCCAAAAAGTCTTTATTGTTTTCCACAAAAGGAAACAGCATTGCCTATAAAATTCAGGGTGAAATATATAGCAAAGATTTACTTTGTATTGATAATATTGCTCATATGATCTGAAGCTCTTCTTCAAGTATAACGTTTGGAAGGTCTTCTAAAATATAAGGAATGCTGAGAAACAAATAGAATTTTATTTGGGCAAATAACGTAAGCACTGAAATCAGGTACAATGTACATTCTTTTTGTTATCTTTGATTGAAAGCTATCTAGGAGGGTCTCTTTCCAAAACCAGAACTTTGGAAAGCATAGTTTTCATAGAAATTATATCTTCTACACGAATGAAAATGGTGGTGCCATTTCTAAGACAAAACTACAATTAATATAACTTAATATTTTATTTACAAATAAGAGGTGCCTGGTTCCCAGTGCATCTAATGGCACTGAGTAGATACGCTTAATGGAAACTTACTGAACCCAGCAAAAGCATGGGTTCCGTAATTATTTTTAAATCAGTGGTGTATTTTAACTGTGGTTTTAAATGATGTTTTATCTTTTTAAATTGTATTAGTATTTGCTGTAAGCCACCCAGAATCCCTGCGGAGTTGGGCGGCATAGAAGTGCAAATAAGTAAATAAATAAATAAATTTGTGTAATTCGTGTAATTTGGCATCATCCTAAATTTTACGTAATTTCAAAAACCATTACATTCCTGCTATTTTTTCCCTTAACTATAAATCTTGTAATAATTATTATGATATGTACTTGGTTTTCTTTTTCTCCACAGATCAGAAATGTTGAGACAAACCAATGTTTAGATAACATGGGCCGTAAGGAAAATGAAAAAGTAGGCATATTCAACTGTCATGGCATGGGAGGAAATCAGGTAAACTATACCCTATTTTAAAAATTATTTCTAAGGCTTAGCACATTGATATAGGCATTGATGTTGAGGGGGTGGGAGTGACAAAATAAACGTTACAGTAACACAATGACAGCTTCTGTCCTTTTGTCCCTGTGTGGCAAAATTGTGTAAATGTAAGGGATGGAACTTCAGTCCTGATGCTTGTTTCATTGTACTGATCAGGCCATGGATTAAAGCTGAGTTTATTAAGAAAGGATATATAAGGCTGTGTGCTTTACAGACAGAGTTGCTATGATGCTGTTATTTCATTGTTCCCTATCTTAAAACACGTTAAACATCTTAAGGTTTATTCCATTAGAACTTGAATAGTTTGAAACATGGCGTAGATCCATTTTCCTCCCAAATTCTGAATGCTTAGATAATGCTTATTTTCCTAAGTGAATCAACACAGAATAAAATCAAATTTGGTAAATTAAAAAAAACACCACTGCATGAAATATTTGTTTAAGCAGTTTGAAGCTTCATTGAGATTCTAACAATTATATTAAAAGTTTGTCATATATTGTGCTATACTATGCTGGGCTTTGCTTTAAGATATATTACAACGTCTTAAGTGAACAAAGTAAGTAATTGTCCCTATTTTTCTTAGACAAAGTTAATCCCATTATTCCTACTATATTTTGATAGTTCTCAGACAAAAGTGCAAATTCTAGTCCATACATAACAGATTGCAGGAGATGGAGTAAAAAAAGAATTCAACAGAGAGGCTTTTTTTCCCATTGTTTTAAAGAATATTAACTCAGAACATTGGCATTTTTTGCATAAGAACTAAAACGTAATTTCATTTTAAATATACAAGTATTTAATTTCCTACAACTTTAAATTCAGTGAAAGTGGATGTCAAATGCTTCATTGGCTATATTTTATTTTATTTTATTGCAATGAGCATGCCAAGTGGTAAAATGTCCTTAACAAATACGGGAATCTTGAACCATCTTTTATGTGAACTCTAAACACAGGACAGGAAATCACAGTCTAAATAGAATGTGGCAAAACAGACAGGCTCCTGGTCAGGATAAGAGTGAGATAAAACCGTATCCTCTCTCTTCCTTTATTCAATCTATAGGCTGAGCAAATATTGGCGGGGGGGGGGGATGACTGAATTGCAAGTTTAGCATAGTGTTAAAATTAGAGGAAGAAACATCATAAGCTTGCACTGATGACACTACTCGTGTACATTCACATTTGTGAACCGGTAGGGAAGGTAAGTGAAAACCACTCCTGGTTGTGATGTGTCTATACCAGAGGAGGGTTCCTCCCGGTTCGGACCAGTTCGCCCGAACCTGTAGCAAACCGCTGGTGACATCACAGAACCAGTTCAGTCAGTGCCTGTCTGTAGAC